>JAAAKG020184194.1:0-25541 GCA_010014905.2 Druon quercuslanigerum
CTTTAATTTTAAACTCAAATTTGAAAAAAAAAATTATTCAAACGTGAAATAATTCACAGGTATAAAATGAAAGCTTTAAGAACTTTTCAATTGGACTATTTTAAATTAAATTATGTTAAGGTACAACAAATTTAATTAAAAATTTTTTAGAAATTGAAGAGCTCTAAGATTTTTCGTAAAAAAAAGAAAAATCCTCGCTATTATTTGCAATACTTTAAATTGGTAAATGAATAAAGAAATTCGTAAATTTTTGAAATGTTCTGAATAATTTTTAGTTAGAATCATTAGAAATTTAAGGATTCAATGTTATAAAGTATGTGAATTATTACAAAATCATTATTTTTTAAAAAATTTATATCGAAATCTTCAAATATCCACTTTTTGTTCAATTTTTGTTCAAATATTTCCAAATTTAAAATCATTTTTGAAATTTTTACATAGCTTTTAAATACTTTTTTATTTATTCAAATTCTTTCTGAGTTTTTTTTTAATTTCTACAAAATTAAAAAAAATTATCCTAAAATTGTCCAGATTCTTTTTGTACAATTTTAAAAATATTTTTGAATCTTTTTGAATATAGTTCTTAAAATTCATCTTTCAAAATAAAAAGATAATTTAACACTTTATTTTTCCCAGGAATCTTAAAAAAATATTTTATTATGTTGAATCCTTACAAAATCATCAAAAAGTTTCAAAATCTTACAAAATCTACATTTTGTTTAAAATTTTATCAAATATTAAATTGTTTTTGAAAATTTTCTACAACTTTTGAATAGACTGTAAAATAATTCACGTTTTTCCTCTAATTTTTGAAAAATACTTCAAAATTAAAAAAAAACCTGTGAATCTTCAGAAAATTTTGTTATCCTAAATCCTTACAAAATCCTTAAAAAGTTAAACAATTTTAGTTCGAAATCTTTAAAAATCTACATTTTGTTTCAACTTTTTTTATTATTTTCAAATTTAAAATGATTATTAATATTTTTTCATAACTTTTAAGTATCTTTTAAAATAGTTTGAAATTTCTCTAAACCTTATTTTTAATCATCACAAATTTAAAAAAAATTCATATTCAAACCTTCCAAATTCTTTTTTGACATTATTAAAATTTTTTTGAAATATTCTCTTCAAATTCTTCAAATTTAAAATTACTTTTGGAAATTTTTGCAATACTTTCAAATATATTTTAGAATAATTCGAATTTTTCCTAAAACTTTGTTAAAATTATGAAGAAAAAAAAATAACTTGCATATTAGAATCATTCAGATTCTTTTTTGACAATTTTAGAAATCTTTTGAAATGTTCTATTACAATTATTTCTCCAACAAAATCGATTAAAAAATTTCCAGTGAATCTGAAAAAATGGTTGTATTCTCTTAAAACCTTTCAAAATTCTTGAGAACCTTCTAAATTTTTCGTTTAAAATCTTCAAAAACTTACAATTTGTTTAAAATTTGTTGAAATCTATTCAAATTAGAAATTTTTATTGAAATTTTTTTCAAAAACTTTTAAATACAATTTCAAAATATTAAATTTTTTTTTGAAATTCTGCAAAATAATAAAAAATGTAACAAAATGTTCCAGATTCATTTTTTAAATAAAAAAAATTTATATTTTCATCAGGAATCTTAAGAACATTTTTTTATTACCTTGAAACCTTTGAAAATCCTTGAAAAACTTCAAAATTTTAATTCGAAATATTCAAAAATCTACATTTTGTTCAAAGAAATGTTGAAATCTTTTCAAATTTAAAATTATTATTGAATGTTTTCAGAACATTTAAAAATCCTTTAAAAAGCTTCGAATTTTTTGAAATTTTGCAAAATTAAAAAAATTTTCTAGATTCTTTTTTTGAAAGTTTAGAAATGTTATTAAATATTCTCTGAAAATTATTTTTTTGAAATGATAATTTTTTAAAGTTTTCCTATGTATGAATCTTGAAAAATTCTATTTTATTTCCAAATCTTAAAAAATCTACCTTTTGTTTTAAATTTTCTTGAAACTTTCAATAATTTTTGAAAATTTATTAAAACTTTCAAATTTATTGATTTTTTCATAAAATTTTCTTAAAATCATGAAGAATTGAAACAAATTGCTTATTAAAATCTTCCAGATTCTTTTTCAAATATTTTCTTAAAATTAATTTAAAATAAAGAATTACTACCAATTTTCCTGTGAATCTTAAAAAAAATTGTATTTGCTTGAAACCTTTAAAAGTCCTAAAAAGCTTCACAATTTAAGAAAATCAACATTTTATTTTAAAATAAGTTAAATTTTTTTTCAGATAAATATTTTAAATTTACTCGAATTTATCTCTAAATTAATAATTGCTTAAATATTATTGTCACATGAAAATTCAAAATTTAACTAACGAATAAAAAAATCTTTAATCGAACAATTAACATTTTAACGTTAAATGATCAAATTTTAGTTATCTGAAATTTTAACAATTCAAGATTCTCTGTTTTAAATAAGTTAATTTCAAATTATTCAGTTTTCAGTAATTGATTTATAATTTTAAATGAAGTCAAATATTACTAAATATAAAAAATTGTTCTTATTCCTCATTAAAATTTCAAATTGAATGGGTTAAAATGAAATATTTTAAATTAAAACAATGTTTTAATGATTTTAAGTTCTTTATAAATTCAAAATAGTTTATAAAGTTTCAATCGGCAGTTTACTTTTTTAATCTACTAAGGCTTTCGAATTAAAACCCTTCAGTTTTTAACGTAGAAATCTGTTTATTTAATTTTTATAAATTTATATTTACAGTCGCTCAAATTAAAATGTTTATTATCGAAACTTAAATTTCAAACGTTTTACGTTGAAAACTGATAATCTTAACGGAAAATTTTGAAATTATAAATTTTCTAAATTACGCATTGTAAAATGAACGATTTTATAATTTAAAAAGTTTTAAATTTCACTATATCATGTGATACAACATTTTTAATAATTGAATAGATTTTTCTTCCAAATTTTTTTTAATTTCCGATAAAAAAAAAATTACTTCAGTGTCGGATCAAGCCATCTGGTCACCCTACATCCAGGTAGTGTTCTAAAGAGTTTAAGTGCTCGGAGAAATTCTCAAGAACATCAGAATATGCTCGACCTTTATGTGCTTTGAGAATTTAATGAGAATTTATGAGCATTTTTAACAACAGAGTTGTTTTTTTCATCCAAGAAAGTCCTTTTTTAACTTAAAATGGAATAATTAAAATTTCAGCTAAAACCATTTTCCCATAAAATAATTCAATCTGAAACTCAAAAAAAAAAGAATTTTCTACCAAAAAATATACAGTTTCAATCAAATATATAAATTTTCAACTAAAAAAGATAAATTTACAAAAAAAAAGAAAAATTAATTATTTTTCAACTAAAAAGAAACGAATTTTCAAGAAAAAATGGAATAGTTATATCTTCAGTTTAAACAATTAAAGTTTAACTAACAAGAAACTAATTTTCAACTAAATACACGAATTCCTGAAAAAAATAGACAAGTTAAATTTTCTACAAAACAGATAAATTTGTAACGAAAGAGAATAAATTTCTATCCAAAAGGTACATTTTTAACAAACAAAAAAAGGTAAAGTGAATTTTCAAGTAAAAAAAACTTAATTTGCAACCAAATACATTAATTTTCAAATAAAAAGATCAATTTTCTACAAAAAATAAAATACTTAAACTTATAGTTTGTAAAATAAATTTGTAACCAAAAAAGAAACAAATTTTCAACAAAAAAGATACATTTTTTACGAAAAAGATACAGTTTTTGAAAGTACTTTTCTACAAAAAGACGTATTTTCAAGAAATAGTTGCATTTTCACATAAAACAAATAAATTTAAAACTAAAAATAGAATAGTTAAGTACACAGTAAAAAAATGTCTATTAAAAAAGATAAATTTTCTACCAAATTAGATTAATTTTTTGCAGAGTACATTAATTTTTTAATTTATATGGCTCTATATGGTTTTATATAAACTGTTTAAATTCTCAACCAAAACAGATTAATTTTGAATCAAATTGTTGCGATTTTCTACCATAATAATAAAATGTAAACAGTTTAAGTTTTAAAGTTAAAATAAGGAAATTCTTAAATGTTGTCAAATCAATTACTGTTCACTTTTTTTTAATACTTGATTCTAAATTCAAAACTATTTTTTTATTATCTAATTATTTATATATTTATTTAAATATATTTGTAGCAAAACGCAAACATTTATTTTAAATCATGACGTTCATTGTAAACATCCTTTAACACAACAGCAACAAATTGCAAAATAAATTAATTTTCAAACAAAATTATATATTTTAAACCAAACAGATGAATTTTCAACTAAAATTATGAATGTTTAACTCAAATACTTGAATTTTTATTAAACAATAAGATTAATTTTCAAATAAAAAGATTAATTTTTTTTTACTTAAAAATACATTAGTTTTAACGAAGAAGTTGAATTTTCAATTATTTAAGACGAATTCAACCATAATCGAGTAATTTTCAACTAAAAAAGATCATTTTTCAACCAAAATTTGTATAATGAACTTTTTAGGTAAAAAATGATTTTTCAACCAGAAAAAAAATTTCAAATAAAATTCTAGGATATTCAACTGGATTATTACTTTTTTATAAGAAATACATTATTTTCCAACAAAAAAAAAAACAAATTTTCAATAAAATAGTTGAGTTTTCTGTAAAGATTCCTTTTCATAAAAAAAAAAACATTTTTCAAGCAATCATTTTTAACAAAAGAATTAATTTTTAATTAAAATGATGTATGTTGAAATGAAAATTTAACTGAAATTCTTGAATTTTTCACAAAAAAGAAGAATTTTCAAGCAATGAGATAAACTATCAAAGAAAAAAATGATTTTCTACAAAATAAGTAGATTATCTACCAAAAAAGTCGTTTATTTTTTGACAAAAAAACTAACTTTTAACTAAACTGATTAAATTTCAACTTCAATTATGAATCATTAACAGAAATAGTTGAATTTACATCCAAAAAAGATAAAATTTTAACGAAGAAAATTCGGATTTTCAGAAATTTAGTAACATTTTCGGTAAAAAAATTCCTTTTCATTCAAAGGAAAAATAAGTTTTCAATCAAATCGCTCATTTTTTAACCAAAGAAATTAACTTTTGCTTAAAATTATGAATCTTCAATAAAAAACAAAATTTGTAAGAAAGGAATTTAATTATAAAATAAATTATTTTCTACAAAAAAAAAATCAATTTAATACCAAAAAAGTCTTTTTTTTTCAAAAAAAATTCGTGAGTTTTGAACAAAACAAAAAAAAGAATTTTAAATTAAAAAAAAAAAAACTTTATATCCAAATTGTTAAATGTTCAACTAGAAAGGGATAATTTGCAACCAAACTGATAAATTTTCAAATAAAATGATGAATCTTCAACTCGAATAGTTGAATTTTATACCTACCAAAAAGATTAATTTTTAACAAAGAAGATTTATTTACTACAAAAAAAAATACGAATTTTCCACAAAATTACATGAATTTTCAAATAAAATAGTTTAATTTTAAAATTAAAAATATAATTTTTCAACCAAACACTTGCATTTTCATCCAAAAAAGATAAAATTTCAACCAAAAATAGAATAGTTAAATTTCACGTTAAAAATGTAATTCTTAACAAAAAAACTAGATTTTCAGCAAACTAGTTAAATTTTCGATTCAAAAAAATCCATGTTATGCAAAGAAAAAACAAGTTTTCAAATAAAATACCTCATTTGAAAAAAATGAATTTTCAATCAGATTCATGAATTTTCAATAAAAAAACAATAATTTCCAAGAAAGGAATTTATTTTTTAACTAAGTAAATTTATTTACAACATAAAAGATGATTTTTTAAATAAAATAATAAATATTTATCTGGATTAATTGAATTGTCAACAAAATACGTGAATTTCCGTTTTAAAAAGATGATTTCTCATCGAAAAATGTGTTATTTGATATTTTACTCAAAAAGGATTTTAATCATATACCAAAAATAGTTTGATTCAACCAAAAAGGCGAATTTTTAACAAATTAGTTACGATTTTAAATCATCATAATAAAATTAACTTCAACTTTAGTTTATCGAAAATTCCGTAAATCTGTCAGGTTTCCCCTGACTTTCTGGAATTATCTAAACTGTAGCCAGTCTGTAATTTAAAATAATTTTCAATAATTTGCAGTTAAAAAAGTAAATTTTAAACAAGAAAAACGAATTTTCGGAAAAAATTAACTAAATTTCAACTAAAAAGAAGCGATTTTTCAAACAAATTCATTTTTTATCACAATGATGAATATTCTTTCAACAATTAAAAAACGAACTTTCCACGTAATAGTTTTTTTTCAATCAAAGACAGATAAATTTTGAATTAAAAACATTACATTTCCATCAAGAAAGGTAATTTTTCAACAAGAAAATGAATAGTTACGTTTTCAGTTAGTAAAATAAATTTTCAACTAAAAAAGAAACAGTTACATTTTCAGTTATAAAAAATAATTCTAAATAAGAAAAAAACCAATTTTCAATAAAAAAAAAAGGATGCAGATTAAATATTCTCCCATTAAATTTAAATTTTCAATAAAATAGAGGAATTTTAAAACAAATATTTGAATTTTTAGTTAAAAACAATTCATTTTCATCTAGAAAACATAATTTTTAACTAAACAATTAAATTTTCAACAAAAAAAAAAACAAATTTTTGAATTAAAATAATTGAAAAACCAACCAAACAATTTAATGTTTAATCAAGTGTTTGAACCTCCAACTGAGTTGAATTTTTTAACCAAAAAAGATGAATTCTCAACGAAAAACGTGTTATTTGGTATTTTAATGAGAAAGGATTTTAATTTTATTCCAAAAATAGTTTGATTTTACAAAAAAAAAGACGAAATTTCAACAAAAAAGTTGCGATTTTAAAAGCTAATAATAAAATTAACATGCAGCAATTCTGTAATTTAAAAAAAGTATACGTTGCTTTCACTCTTGACTTTTTTTGTATATATTAGGATGACCGTTTTAATCGAAAGAATAAAATTCCCGGTTTTTTCCCGGTTCACAAATATTTTTCCCGCTCAATAAAATTCTTAAAATCGAACTTTATTCAAAACAGCATTCAAAGTGGTCTTGCATTTTAAACTTTAAAACTTGAAATTTAAAAGTTTTTTAATTCAGATTTTGCATTCATAAATTATAGTGTTCAAAGTTTTAGATTAAGTTCCAAAAATATAAATCCACGTTATCATTTTCAATACTCTAAATTAAAGAATCAATCAATGAACTTTAAAAATGTTCAAAATTACATTTTTCAAGGTAAAATTTCTTAAATTAGAAGTTAAACTAATTTTATTTTAAATAGTTTAAACATCCTTGAAAACTTTAAAATTTTTTTTTCAAAATCTTAAGAAATCTAGAAGATATGTAAAATTTTTCAAATTTAAAATGATTTAAAAAATTGTTTTGAGAACTTCTAAATATCTTTTAAAATTAATTGAATTTAAATACTGACGAAATTCGGCTATTCGTACCAAAATTTCCCACAACCTAATTTAAAACGAAATGTATATTTTTGCAGATTTCAAACAAAACATTAAGACACTTAAAATTCATTGAAAAATTGAAAATTATTTTTTATTTTGAAACATTATTTAAAAAGATTTTAGGAGACTTCTAAAATTGTCAAAAAAGACCCTGGAAGATTTTAGGATTTTTTTTTTGTAATTTGGAGGATTTTCTCAAAATTGTAGGAAAAATTCTATTCATTTAAAAATATTTTTAGAAATTCTGAAAAAAAATTTCACACACTTTGTTTAAATTACTTGATATAATTTCAACTTTTAAATTAATTTTGCATTTTTTCAAATCTCTTAAAATTATTCAAATTTTTCCTACAAATAATAAGTGTTCAATTAATTATGTATACATCAAAATTCGAAAATTTCACATAATAAAAATTGTAACGTTAATATTTTTAAAACTTTTTAAAATGTTAAAAATTCAAAGATTTCTTAGTCAAACGATTAAGTTTCAAATTGTTTACTTTCAAATATTTGGCTTCAATTTACTCGTCTTAAATTACTAGTCAAATATTGCTAAATATTAAATAATTATCGTTTTTTTAATGCAAATATTTCAAATTAAAACTGTTAAAAATTGAATAATAAATAGGCTGATACTATATTTTTAATTTAATAAACCCTTAAATTAGAAATATATCTGGAAATGCTTAAACTTTGAACGAACTTAGAATCGCTTTATCAAATCAATTATTGTTTATTTTTTAATATTTAAAATACAGAGCCCTTTTAAAAATTATGTATTCATTTATATTTACAGTTGATAAAATAATACTGTTTTTTATCAAAAATTTTCAGCTTAAAGCGCTTTTAATTTTTAATTGTATAAGTCATTAATATTGCAGTTTAGAATTCTTGAAATTAAAAGATTTTCGAATTACTTTTGAAACTATCTTCTTAAAATTTTGAAAAATTCCGGTTTCCCGATCCAGCGGCCACCCTAATAAATAAATAAATATATATTAATTATGATTATATAATATATTATTAATTAATGCTCTATAAATTCTCTATAAATGCTCTGTTCAAGCTTAAATTCTTCGGCATTTAAAAACTCTACATATCCAGATACACCATTTTTTCATTTTTATTTAAACACGACAGTATTTACAGTGCAACATAATTCGCGCGCGCAAAAAAAGAAAAGATTTGACCCTACATTTAGTAGCGAAATATAAACCGAACGAAGAAAAACTCCCGCATGCCTAATTCTCCGTGGATATAACCGAAGTAGATGAATTACGAAGCATAATAACAGACTCATAGCACGAAAAAAAGTTAAAAAATTGTCATTTGTGGTGGAAATAAAATGGGTGGTGCACATGTACTCTTGTTTTCATATTCATTGAATTAAATCAAAGTACATATTATATCAATGTATTCAGTCTAAATCATCATTTCTATGTATAAATTATATTTATTATTATTATTATTTTCATTATTATGTCTGGTACTCTTATTATTTTAAAATTCAATTCACATAGATCAACTAACAGTGAAGGAGAATTTATTTTCAGGGTTCACGAATTTTTACAATACCATAAAAAAAAAAAACAAAAAAAAACAATAAGTAATCACACATCAGAGTTTCTTATCAAGAAAACTCTGATCAACGGACAGACAGACACTTTTCGTCACGCCCTCTATCTCTCTCTCTCTTTCATCTAGACTGCAAAAGTTAGAAAATTTCTCTAATCGCGAAATTACAACTGTTTTATCACCATCATCACAATCGTTGCGCTGCGAACGGCCGAGAATCATAAATCTACGGAATGTTCAGAAGGCAAAGATTTTTTAAGTATTTATTTTTTAAAAAACCTGGAGGAGGAGGATTTGTAAATCCAGAAAAGAGGGAAACTTTTACAGTCTAGATTAAATGTTATGTACTGTACAGAATTGTTTAAACGATCGAGGTTGCGAGCCTTTGTTGTTGGTTTTTTTTTTTTCCAAGCTAAAGAACGTTTTTTGGCGCATCAACCGGAACGTCCTCAGTAACATCGGTAATTTTTCTTGGTGCGGGCGCAGACTCCACCTTCATTTTCTTTCCGCTCAGGAGATTTTTCACATCCTCAAACTCCAGGGTCTCGTATTTTAAAAGTGCTTCTGCCAACATTTTCAGCTCCTTCGGATGATCCTTCAAGATCGTTTTCGCTCGTTCGTATGATTCCTGAGAAAAAAAGAGTTTCATTCGAGACCCAAAGTTTCAGAAACCTTCGAAACTCTCACAATATATTTTAGCTGAATTTGAAATGCTTTGAAATTCCAATACTACACGTAAAAATATTGCATTTTCAACTAAATCGTTTAATTTTTAACGAAAAATAATAATAATAATTAAAAGGACGAAAGAAAAGAATAAAAGAGAAGAAAGGGGCTTTTTGGTTGGTTGCCTTCTCAGTTTTCTTCTCAGAAAAAAGATTTTTTTTTTCTTTTTTAAGAAAAAATTGTTCTTTGCAAATTCCAATAGAAAGATTTTATGGTGGTTGGCCAAATTTGATCGCTGGATTCTTTGATTTATTTTCAGGAATTCCGCACATTAATTTTTAAGCAAATGCAGGGTGTCTACTCAAATCCTGGAGAAAAAAATTTTTTCGTGTATAAGTTTTCGTCAACTTATTATAAATAATGTTTTTTTTTTTAGTTTCTAGAAATTTAATAAATATTGCAAGATATTCTTAATTATTTTAGCACGATAAATAAAATATATAATTAATTAATACTGTAAAAACTATTAAACATTCTTGGCTTTCTTCCCACGGTTCATGACTTTAAATTATAATTATAATAAATTTTTATTTTATCTTTTTATACTTAAAATTCAGTGCATATTTAGGTAAAATAATATAGATACTATATTAAATTCAATTTGAGCCGTTTCGAATTCTTAACTTTTCAAGCAGAAATTTGGATTTTCAAAAAGATAGATAAATTTTTAACCTAATAGTTAAATTTTCAAACAAAAAGTTACATTTTCTGCCAAAAAGACGATTTTTAAAAAAACCACATTAATTCTCAATCAAACAGTTGCTTTATTTAACAGAAAAATATAAATTTTTAAACACAAATAATTGAATTTTGAACTAGAAAATATCAGTTTTCAATCAGAAATAGAATAGTTGAATTTTCAGTGAAAAATTATTTTCACTTTTAGCCAAGTAGTTTAATTCCAATCAAAAATATGAATTTTTAACTATTTATAAACAATAATTGAATTTTGAAGAAAAAAAAATGTAATAATTTTCAAACAAAACGATTAATTTTGAAACAAGAAGACTAATTTTCTACCACGAAAGACAATTTTTCAATAAAATATATTAATTCTCAGAAATAGAAATTAATTTTCAAAAACTAGTACCTGAATTTCGAACTAGAAAAGACCAGTTTTCAAACAGAAATAGAATAGTTCAATTTTCAGTTAAAAAAATTATTTTTCCGCAAAAAAAAAGAATTATTTTGAAAATAAAATTGAATTTAACTTTTAAACAATTAGTTCTATTTTCAAGATAAAAGATGAATTTTCAACTATTTAAATGTAATACTGGAAATTTCAAGCAAAACAAAATTAATTTTAAAAAAACGATAAATTTGCAAAAAGAAAAATTAATTTTTAACCATGAAATACGACTTTTCAATAAAATACAATAATTCTCAATCAAACAGTTGATTTAAAAAAACATAATTTTTTCACAAAAAAAAAATTATTTATTTAAAAAAAATTTAATTTAATCTTTAACCAACTACTTTTATTTTTAATCAAAAAGAATAATATTCAACTATGTTAAAGCAATACTTGCATTTTCAAGCAAAAAAAAACATTAAGTTTCAAACAGGAAGATTAAGTTTCTATCAAGAAAGACAATTTAAAAAAATGAATTTTCAACTAAAAAATACCAATTTCCAACCAAACAGTTAAATTTTTAAACAAACTATAGAATTGCCAACTAAAATAATGAATCATCGTCTAGAATAGATGAATTAAAATAAAAGATACATTTTTGAGAAAAGAGTTCAATTTTAATCCAAGTAGTTTTTGTTTTCAACCAATCTAATAAATTTTTAGCGGAAATTATGAATATTTAACTAGAATAATGAAACTTTTAACCGAAAAAATAAATTTTCTACCAAAAAGATGATTTTTCAACAAAATACATGAATTTTCAACGAAATATTTGTATTATCAAATGCAAAAAGATAAATCCTCAATCTAATAACTGAATTTTAAACAAAAATGATAACTTTTCAACTAAAAAGATAAGTCTTTAACCAGAATCATTAAATTTCCAACAAAAAATTCATTTTCAGCCCAGAAGAATAATTTTCACCAAAAAATTTAAATTTTTCAACTAAAAAATATAATTTTTCAACCAAATATTGAACATTAACATTTTCAGTATGAAAATTTATTTAAAAAATGTCAAGAAATTAGTTTAAGTTCCAACTGGAATAGTTAAGTTTGAGGTGAATAATATATTAATATAATATTTTAATATAATATTAATATAATATTTTTTAACAAAACAGCTCATATCTCAACCAAGGAGATGATTTTTTTAATTAAGTGATGACTCTTTAAAAACAATACATTAATTTTTAACAAAACAGCAACTCTCAACCAAGGAATTAAATCTACATTCAAAAAATATGAATTCGGAACAAAAAATGTATTAGTTGATATTTCAACCAAAGAAGATGAAAATTTTTAATAAAAAACAATGAAATTCAACCAAAAAGGACAACAAAATAGTTCAACACAGTAATATAAAGCTACTTTGTTTAAATAATCACTGTTATTCAATTTAATATTACAATTAAGAAAATAAAACACGCTTTTGAAAAAAATTCCCTGACATTGACAGGTTTTCTAGGTAGAGTAGACACCCTAAAAAAGTTGAATTTTCAACCCAAAAGAACACTTTTCAAACAAGAAGATTCATTTTCTACAAAAAATACAATAAAAACATTCAAAATTTTCAAACTAAAAATATTTCACAAAATAGTTGAATTTTCAACCAAAAACGATTTTTCAGTCCAGATATAACAAAAATTTCAAATTTTGTATACAAAAGACGAAACTTTCAAGCAATTTGTTAATTTTTTAAACAAATAAATAAATTTTTTACCATAAAGATTAATTTGCTACAAAACCTATGGATTTAAAAAAAGTTACATTATCGAACAAAGACATACATTTTCAGTCACAAAAACTAATTTTAAACCAAAAAAGTTAAATAAAAAAATAATAATTTTCAAAGAAAAAAATAAACTTTTTAATTATATGATAAACTTGCAACTGGGATAAATTAATTTTCAGTAAAAAGTACTAATTTTCAAACAGTAAAGACGAGCACTGAATAAAATATGTGAATTTTCAACCAAAAACTATTTTTCACTCAAGAAATAAAAAAAATTGTAACCAAATTGTTGAATTTTCAAGCCAAAAAGTCTAATTTTATACAAAGCTAGCCGAAATTTCTACCCAAAAATATGAAGTTTTAATAAAAATGTTAATTTTCAAGCAATTTCTTAAATTTTTAACCAAATAAATGAATTTTCTATCATAAATATTAATTCTTCACGAAAAAACCATAAATTTTCGAACAAACCACCTAAATTTTCTAACAAATAGATAAATTTGCTGTAAGTAAAATTAATTTTCAACGAAAAAACTAATTTTCAACAAACTAGTTACTTTTTCTACCAATTTCTACCAATTTTAAAAATTTCCAAGTGATTTTACATTAATTATTACATTTTTAGATACGGTGATATATATTTTTTTAAATCAAAATTACTCTCTTTTCTGAGAAAAATGGAGCCAAAAGTCAAGTTGAATTTTCGAAATTCGATTCATTCAAATATTTCGATCTTCGACTGGAATAATTAAATTTTCAGCCGAAAAAATTAATTTTCAACCTAAAAACTAGTTTTAACCAAATATATTTTCAACCCAAAAGATTAGCTTTAAACTCATATAATGAATATTTAACTGGAGCAATTAAATTTTCATTCAAAACAATTTGTTCAATCAGGAAATAACAAAAATTTCAATTAAATAGCTAAACTTGCAATCCAAAAAGATGAATTTTATACAAAAAAGTCAAATTTTCTACCCGAGATTATACATTTTTAACAAAAACTTTCATTTTCAAACAAATTTTCAAATTTTCAACCTGAAAGATGAACTTTCAGCTTATATAATTAATTTTCAACTGGAATAATTAAATTTTCAGTGAAAAGAGTAATTTTCAAACCAAAAATACAAGTATTGAATACTTTTTTTTTTTAAATCAAAATTCCTCTTTGCTTTTTTTTTGAGAAAAATTGAGCTAAAAGTCAAGCTGAATCTTCGAAATTCGATTTATTCGAATATTCAAATAAAATCGTTAATTGAAATAATTAAATTTTCTTCAAACAAAAAATTGAATCTAAGAAACTAATTTTCAAACAGAATACATAGATATTGAATAAAATAGCTGAATTGGGAACAAAAAACGATTTTTTATCAAGAACATAACAAACATTTCAACAAAATTGTTAACTTTCCAGCCATTTTACACTTAACATTACATTTATATATAAAATTACTCCATTTTTCTTTTTAAAATACGAGTCATTTTTACTCAAAAAATGTAATAATGTAAGAAAAACAAGCCGAGTTGATCTACTGTTGGACTTTATTTCTACTTCGAAAAATTCGATGTTTCAAGCGCATTAACACTCAAAGGGCACACTAGTGCGAATTCGCACCGAATCAATTTTTCAGATTTTTAAGACACTATACTAAATATATTTTTTAAATGTGCATAATATATGCTAAATGTTTATTATACGTTCAATATGTTAAATATTTAATATTAACATTGCAAAAAAAAAAAACAATTCGCACAAGTGTACCGTCTACGTATGCTGTATTAAAGTGTGCCGCTTGAGGATTAAAATTTGTTTTAAAAATTCAAACAAACGATCGCACATCTCTTCATTCCTTCTGTCAAAAAAAAAGAAAAAAAACGAGAAAAAAGTGTTAAGCTTACCTGAAGAAGATTCCGCACTTCGCTCTCGATTATTTTATTTGATTTACTTCCATTGCTAAGAACCCGGAAGCCGAACTTTTCGGACATTCCGAACTTTGTCACCATGTCTTCAGCAATTTTATTTGCCGCCTTTTCAACAGAGAAAAGAGAGTGATGATAAATATTTTTGATTGTAATGTAAAAATGAAAAGAAATTCCAAAACTTGTTTGCGAGTCAGCGCTTCAAAGATTGGAAAAGTGTATTAAAACGTCTACTTTACCGTAAAATCGCCGAAAGCTCCTAAGGACACTTTATCTAATCCGAAAATCAGTTCTTCTGCAGCACGGCCGCCCATGCAAACATCCATGTTAGCCAACAACTCTATTTTCGTGTAACTATCCATGTCTTTTTTCGGAAGAAGCGACGTCTGCAAATAAATAAAAAACGCGAATAAAAATTACCATTTTTCATTGTCTTACGCAATTTTTAAATTAAAATATAAAATGTATAAACGGCCTAAAATTACAAACTTTTTAAAGTAAATATATTGAATTTTCAAGAAAATCGATGAAATTTTAACCAAATAGTTAAATTTTCAACCAAAATGATTAATTTTCTGCCAAAAATGACGATTTTTCAACAAAATATATGAATTCTCAACTAAATAGTTGATCTTTTAAATAAAACAGATCAATTTTCAAACAAATAGTTAAATTTTGAACTGAAAAAGATCCGTTTTTAACTAAAATCATAGAATATTCAACTAAAACAGTATATTCATTTTTAATTTCAGAAAAAAATTATTTTCACCCAAAGAAGAAACAAATTTTCAATTAAATAGTTCAGTTTTAGGTGAAAAATTTCCTTTTCATAGAAAGAAAAAGCAAAAAAAAAGAGTTTATTGTTCACTAATTAAATTTATGTCTAACGTAAAAGATGAGTTTTTAACTGAAATTATGCAAATTGAACTGGAATTTTAAAAAAGAAGTTAAGATTAATTTTAAATTCAAAGTGAAACGATTAAATTCTCAATAAAAAAATTAATCTTCATGAAAGGACTTTATTTTTCAATAAAATAAATTTATTTGTAATCCAAAACATGTATTTTTAACTAAAATTATAAATATTTAACTGAAATACTTGATTTTATAAACAAAAAGATTAATTCTCTACAAAAAAATACGATTTTTCAACAAAATACATGCATTTTTTCCTGAATAGTAAAATTTTCAATCAAAGGAGACACATGTTCAGCAAAATAGTTTAATTTTTAACTAGAAAAAAAGAAATTTAACTGAATATGGAATAGTTACATTTTTAGTAACAGAAATTAATTTTTATCTTAACTGATAAAAAAAAAAGATGAATCCTCAACTGAAATAGTTGAATTAAAAAAAAGAATTTTCAGATAAAAAACCGAGAAAAAAAATTTACTAAAAAATATTTAACTAAAACCTAAAGAATTAAGTTTTAACTTAAGAAAATCATTGTTGAACCAGAGAAAACGAATTTTCAACTAAAAAAAATGATTCTTCAACCAAAAATTGAATAATTAAATCAATCAAAAAATGAATCTTCAAACAATAAGTTAAATTTTCAGCTAAAATTATGAAATCTTCAACTGAAATAATATTTTCATTTTCAGTTTAAGAAAAAATTATTTTTAACCAAAAAAGAAAAAACTTCCTCTCTAACAAAAAGTCGTTTTTCTGAACCAAATACGTGAATTTTCATTTAAAAAAGGCAAATTTACATCCAAATGGTTTTAAACTAGAAAAGGTTAATGTTAAATACAAAGTGGAACGGTTACATTTTTAGTGAAAAAAATTAACTTCTCAGAAAACTAATAAATTTTTAACTAAAATCTTGAATATTTAACTGGAATACTTGCATTAAAAAAAAGAGAATTTTTATACAATCAGATTAACTGTCAAAGAAAAAAATTTATTTTCCTTAAAAAAAGTCGATGTTTGTTAGGAGTATGCGTGAATTTTTAACGAAATAATTAAAATTTTAATTTAAAAAGACAAATTTAAATCCCAATTGTTAAACGTTGAACTAGAAAAGTTCAATTTTTAACTAAAAGTGGAACGGTTAAATTTTCAGTTGAAAAGATTAACATTCAACCAAACGGATAAATTTTCAAGTAAAATGATGAATTTTCAGAAAAATAGCTAGATTTTCGGTAAAAAAATGCCGTTTCATTCGAATAAAAAAAAGCAATCAAAAACCTCATTTTTCAAACGAATTAATTCATTTTCAATAAAGGACTTTATTTTTTAGTAGAGTTAATTTATCTATCACCTAAAAGATGAATTTGCAACTAAAAGGATGAATATTTAACTCAAATACTTTATTTTTGAAATAATAAGATTAATTTTTAAATAAAAAGATTAAATTTCTACCAAAAAATACAATTTGTCAACAAAATATTTACATGAATTTTTAATCTAAGGAGAGAAATTTTAAAAATTGATTTTTTTCTTTTTTTAAAATTTACATATTTAGTTTTAAAAAAAATAATTTTCATCATAAATGATGAATTTTAATCTAAAATGATGAATCCTCAATTGCAATAATTCAATGTTAAACAAAAAAAAAAAAGAGTTTTCTTCAAGCAATCAAATGCATTTTCAGCTAAAATTATGAAATATTCAATTGGAATAGTATTTCCTTTTCAGTTTAAGAAAAACTTATTTTTAACGAAAAAAATAAACATATACCCCAAAAAATATTTCTGTTTTTGGTAAAAAAAATTCCTTTTCATCCACATAAAAATGAATTTTTCATTCAAACAGCTTTTTTTCAACGAAAGAAATAAATTTTTAATGAAAATAATCAATCTTCAATAAAAATTTCTGTTCATCCAAATAAAAAAAACATTTTCAATGAAATAGCTCATTTTTCAAACAAAGAATATAATGTTCAAAAAAGGACTTTATTTTTCAACAAAATAAATTTATTTATAACCTAAAGAATGAATTTTTAACTAAAATGATGAATATTTAACCGAAATACTTGAATCTTTAACCCAGAAAACGAATTTTAAAACAAGGAGAATAGCTTTAGAAGAAAAAAAATTTCTACCAAAAAAGTCATTTTTTATAAACACAATAAGTCAATTTTCAAGGTTATTTTATATATGTATATGTTATATAATTTCAAATTTTAAATTTTAAATTAATTTTGAACAAAAAAAGGTTTATTTGCGTGCGTTTTATAAAGAAAGGAATTTTGATACAATAAAATTAACTTTCAAAGAAAAAACTTACTTTCTACCAAACAAATCAAGTTTTTAAAACAAAATTCGTGAATTTTCAACCAAATAAATGAATTTGCAATTAGAAAAGACAAATCTACATCAAAATTATTGAATTTTGAACTAGAAAAGGTCAATTTTCCACCCAAAATAGTTAAATTTTCTAATGGAATAGTTAAATTTTTAGTTAAAATATTCATTTTCAACCAAATAGTTACATTTTCAAAGAAAGATGAATTCTCAATTAAAATTATAAATCTTCTAACAATAAAATTACTTTTAACAAACGAGTTTACCTTTTAATCGCAGGCAGTTTGAATTTACAAGAAAAAAAGGTAAATTCTTCTTCGAAATACTACTTCTGCTATAAAAACTACTTTAAGTACTTTCTTTTTCGAAACTTTGGACGAAGAAAATTTTTAATTGTCACGAGTTTTTAATTTAAAACAAGGATTATTAAAACTCTTTTTTTCTAAATCTAAATTATAAATCTTTCAAAAAATTCCTTATCCCAACTGAAATTATATTTCTTCATGAAAACTCCCTGTCTTAAAATAAAAACGATAATTATTATTTTCACTCATACGCCCCGCAACTCTAGGTAAAGCAGAAATAATTTTTCTAAATTCACCAAAATTACTAAAAAAAAAAAAAAAAAACAATAAAAACTTGAATATTAATAAAAATCAAAAGTAAATTCCCGCTTTTTAAACCAAATTCTCGGTATTTAAAAAGGGGAGGTGAATTTCAATATCACACGATAAAAATAAACAATAATTTTTGAAAGTTTTTTTCAACAAATAGTTATAAATTATTAAATTGTTAAAGCAAAAATGGTGAAAAACGATACCACCCAAATTGACAAATAATTAATTTAAAAAATACTCACGTGTCCCAAACTTTGTCCCGCGGGGAGAATTGTCACTTTGTAGAGATTGTGGGCGTTCTTGGTATGATAAGCAACAAGTGCGTGGCCACTTTCGTGGTATGCAACAATACGGTTAATTTCCTCGTCCAGTGCTCTTTTTCTTCCCGGTCCCATTATTATTTTTTGCTTCGCGTAGTCCATATCTTTCATGGTGACACGATCGGCTCCCATCAGCGCTGCCCGCAGAGCTGCTTGATTTACCTGAAAATATCCATTATATTTTCAGGATTGACTCTTAAAAAATTACTTTTTCATTCTCAATATTGTGCTTAAACAGGGTGTCTACCTAGGATGGTTTAAAAATGCTTTGCTTTTTTTCCCCTCTTCCAATTACCATTATTTATTGTCCCCAGACTTGTTCGAATTCTGGCAAAAATTAATCTGTTTTTCTTTTGAACAAAAATTAATTTATAATAATTACCCATTGAATATAAATAAAATAGTCCTTTTTAAATATCACCTCCATAAGTCTGTTTTATAGGGTCTAGAAAAAATCCCATAAATGAAAGGTTGGATTTTTCCAGTTTTTCGCGCTGTCATTTTTTTTTAAATATAAATTGTTTTTAATACATAAAGTATTACTTTCTATTGATAATCAGATGACTACATAGATTATTTAATCAATTTATTATTGTTTTTATCAATTTTCTCTTGGAAAAAAGTCGATGGTTTTTCTGAATTTTTAAATTTTGTTCACCTTTCACTGAGTGAGGTAATAATTAATGCACGTTAACAAACACAATTTAGTGAACAATTTATTAATATTTATAACTTAATTCGCCTGTAGTAAACCTAGAAAATTGCGGGTTTTTCTTAAATTTTTAGCTTTGGTTTGGATTTTTAGTTATGAACGAATAATAAATAAACATGAGAAAAATATTAAAAACATTCTTCAAATTTCCTACTACTAATATTGTTTACTCGTTCCTATTTAAAAGGTCAAAGGAAACCGGAAAATTTCAGAAAAATCCGTTACTATCTAGCATTAATTTAACAGAATATACTTATAAACAATAACAATTTGTTTTAAAAAATCACGTTTGTTAAATAGCATTAATTACTACCTCACTCTAAATCAAAACTGGACAAAACGTGAAAAATTCCATGAAAAACCGTAGTTATCTATATCATTCCTACAGCAGAAGATATTTATAAACAATTTTTTTAACTTCAATTAATTATTACCTTATCTTCAATTAATTATTCTGACCAAAAATTGGACAATTTAAAAAGACGCACCTATATAGCACTACTTTAAGAGAAGATATTTATAAACAATAATAATTTGTTTGAATAACTTTTAACCTTTACAGAACAAAATTATTTTATACCAAAAAAGTGGTTAAAAAAATTATTTCATTTTCAACGAAATAAAGTTACATTCAAATTGTTAAATTTTAAAATAGAATAAAATAAAATAGTTAAATTAAAACTAAAAGTGAAACGGTTAAATTCTCAATAAAATATTACTTTTCTTGAAAGTACTTCATTTTTCAATAAAATAAATTTATTTATAACCTAACACATGAATTTTTAACTTAAATTACAAATACTAAACTAAAATACTTGACTGTAGAAACAAAAAGATTAATTTTCTACCAAAAAATACAATTTTTCAACAGAATACATGTATTTTTTTCCTGAATAGCGAAATTTTCAATCAAAGGAGACAAATTTTCAACAAAATAGTTTAATTTTAAACTAGAACAAAAATTAACAGAGCATGGAATAGTTACATTTTTATTAACAAAAATTAATTTTCATCTTATCTAATAAATTTTCAACTAAAATGATGAATCTTCAGCTGGAAGAGTTAAATTTTATACCTACTAAAAAGATTAATTTTCAAGCAATAAGATTAATTTTCTAAAAAAAGAAGAATTTTCTACAAATAAAATGAACTTTGGAAAAAATAGTTAAATTTTTAAATAAAAAATATCAATTTTGACCCAAATACTTGAATTTTCACCCCCCAAAAAAATTGCAACCAAATATAGAATAGTCAATTTACCCGTTAAAAATGTAATTCTTAACCAAAAATAAATCGGATTTTCAGAAAAATAGCTAAATTTTCGGTAAAAAAATGCCTTTTCATTCGAATAAAAAAAAGTTTTCAATCAAAAAGCTCGTTTTTCAAACGAATTAATTCATTTTTAAGAAAGGACTTTATTTTTTATTAGAGTTAATTTATTTATCACCTGAAAGATGAATTTTTAACTAAAAGGATGAATATTTAACTGAAATACTTGATTTTTTTAAACAAAAAGATTAATTTCCTACCAAAAAATACAATTTACAACAAATAATGTACATGGATTTTAACAAAATAATTGAATTTTCAATCAAAGGAGGGAAATTTTTGAAAAAGAAAAAAATTAACTTTTAACAGAATATGGAATAGTTACATATTTAGCAAAAAAATTAATTTTCATCATAAATGATGAATTTTAATCTAAAATGATGAATTCTCAATTGGAATAATTCAATGTTAAACAAAAAAAAAAGTTATCTTCAAGCAATGAAATGCATTTTTAGCTAAAATTATGAAATATTTAATTGGAATAGTATTTTCATTTTCAGTTTAAGAAAAACTTATTTTTAACGACAAAAATAAACAAATACTCAAAAAAATATTTCGGTTTTCGGTAAAAAAATCGGCAAACTAGAAAATTGCGCGTTTTTCTTACATTTTTAGCAGTTATTTGGATTTTTAGTTATGAACGAATAATAAATAAACATGAGAAAAATATTTAAATTATTGTTCAAATTTGTTAATATTAATATTTTTTACTTGTTCCTATTTAAGAGGTCATAGAAAACCAGAAAATGTTAGAAAAATCCGTTACTATCTAGCATTAATATAACAGAAAATACTTATAAACAATAATAATTTGTTTACAAAAATCACGTTTGTTAAATAGCATTAATTACTACCTCACTCTAAATAAAAACTGGACAAAACGTTAAAAATTCCATGAAAAACCGCAATTATCTATATCGTTACTACACCAGAAGAAACTTACAAGCAATAACAATTTATTTAAACAATTTTTTAACTTCAATTAATTATTATCTCATTCTGACCGAGAATGGGACAATTTAAAAAACGAACCTATCTAGCACTACTATAAGAGAAGATATTTATAAACAATAATAATTTGTTTGAATAACTTTTTGTTAAATTTAATTAAAAATTAATTCGCTCTAAGTGAAAAATTGAAAACAAGTTTTAAAATTCGGAATACCCGCGACTTTCTAACACTATTCTAAGAAAAAAATGCCAAATATTATAACAAATTGTTTAAAAACTGTATTAAGGCATCTAATTATTAATAGAAAGTAATAATTTATGTATTAGAAACAATTTGTATTTAAAACCCATTAAAAAACACAATTAGAAATTAGTTTTTTGTGGATTCAAAGAAATTTGGTGGTGATATGAAAAAATTCTAACCACCTCCAATGCCTACTCAAACCACGAAAAAAAGTATCTGACAATTCCAGTTTTTCAAGCATTTTCCATTTTTTGTAACAATCAACTCAGATTATGTATTAAATTTTGCCAGTTTGTTATAAATAATGTTTTTTTTAGTCGTTGTAAATATCTAATTTTGTAACAACAGTTATATTAATATGTAAAATTAGATAACGGTTTTTCATTTGAGAAAGTAAATAATGAGTTTAATTGATGGAGGTTTTAATTAAATAATACTAAAAAAATCATTAATGTCTAATATTAAATTCAATTTGAATTGCTTCAAACTATGTACTTTTCAAGTAAAAATATTGAATTTTCAACAATATACACGAATTTTAAATCAAACAGTTAAATTTTCAACAACAAAAAATGCAAAAATGAATTGTGAACTGAAAAGATGAATCTTGAACTAGAACTGTTGAATTTTAAACTATAAAAATAAATTTAAAAAAAGTTTTAACTTTCATCCAAACAGTTTAATTTTTAACTGAAATAAGAAAAATTTAGACTAGTATGATGGATATTTAACTGGAATACTTTCATTTTCAACCAAAAAGAAGAATTTTTAAACAAGATTAATTTTCGATAAAAAACGATTTTTCAAGAAAATACATGAATTTTCAACAAAATAATTGAATATTGGACTAAAAAAAAAACAGATTTTCACCCTAAAATGAAAAAATTAAGTTTTTAGTGAAAAAATTAATTTAAGAAAGTGATTAACAAAATAGTTCAATTTTCAACTAAAATCATGAATTTTTAACTAAAATGATGAATGTTTAATGGGATCAGTTGCATTTTTAACCAAAAAGGTGAAATTTAGCACAAGATTAATTTATTTACCAAAATAGAACAAATTTTCAACAATATATATATATATATAGAATATTCAACTAAAAAACACAATTTTTATCCAAGTAGTTGAAGTTTTAAATAAAATGGTTAATTTTCACCCAACAATGGAATAGATAAATTTTCAGTCAAAAAATTTATTTTCAACAAAAAAACGAGTTTTAAACAAAATTAACAAATTTTCAGCGGGAATAGTTTAATTTTCAATCAAAAAGATGAGTTTTCAACCAAAACTATGAATCTTAACTGAAATAATTAATTTTTCAAGCGAAAAACATAAATTCTCAACCAGAAAAATTAGTTTCTACCAAAAAAAAAAAGAGTAATTTTCAACTAAACACTTGATTTCTCAAATTAAAATAACAATTTTCAACAATAAATTGAACAGTTAAGTGAGAAAAATAATTTCCAGGAAAAAAATCGAATTTTCATCGAAATAGTTAAATCCAGTAATATAAAGCTAATTTTACAAATAAAGAAACATTGTTATTTAATTTTATCATACGAATCACAAAAAATTAAGCACGATCTCTGCAAAAAATGTGCTTCTAGAATTTAATGAGAAATTATGAGCATTTTGTACAAAATAGTTTTTTTTTCATCTAAAGAAAATCATTTTTCAACCAAAAATAGAATAATTAAATTTTCAATTAAAGCAATCAATTTAAAAAAAATTAATTCTCAGTAAAACAATTCAATTTTAAAACCAAAAGATGAATTTTCTAAAAAAAAAAATTCAATAAAATATATAAATTTTCAAATAAAAAAGATAAATTTACTAATAAGAAGTATATAGTTCAATTTGCGGTTAAAAAAGTATATTTTAAACAACAAAAAAACGAGCTTTCAGCAAAATTATTTATTTTGAATTAAACATAAATTTTCAAGCAAAAAAATTGAATAGGTACATCTATAGTTAAAAAATTAGTTTTCAACTAAAAAGAAACGAATTTTCAATAAAAAAAAACTGATTACATCTTCTACAAAAGAGATAATTTTTTAACGAAAAAGATTAGAATTCTAATAAAATAGAGGAACTTTAACCTTAAGGAGATAAATTTTTAACGAAAACATGTACCAGTTAAATTTTCCGTTAAAAAAAATTAACTTTCATCTAGAAAACATAATTTTCAACTAAATAATTACATTTTGAACAAAAATAAAATTTATTCAATTAAAATAATTAATCATCAACCAAATGAATCAATCTTTAACAGAGAAGTTCTATTTTTAACGGAGTAGTTGAATTTTTTAATAAAAAAAGATGAATTCTCAACGAAAAACGTGTTAATTGATATTTCAACGAAAAAGGATTTTAATTGTATACCAAAAAATAACTTAATTCAATAAAAAAAGAGAAATTTTTAACAAAATAGTTTAAATCCTCAACCAAAAAAAGATTAATTTTCAACCAAATAATTGCGATTTTAAACCATAATAATAAAATTATCTTCAACTTTAGTGTATCGAAAATTTCGTAACTCTGTAGCAACTCTGTAATTTAAAAAAAAAAAAGTATACGCCTACTCTTTGAGAGCATTTTTTCAGCATAAAGTCTTCGGTATTTAAAAACTCTAAACATCCTTTTATAAAGCATGCAAAAATTGAGTAAGAAATAATCGTACCATATTTGAAATATCTGCTCCAGTGAAACCAATCGTCGCTTTCGACAACTTTTCGACATCGAGGTCTCGATGGATAACCTTGGTAAGATAAAGATTAAAAATGTCTTTTCTGCCCAAAAAATCCGGCCTGTTAATGTCTATTTGAACATCGAAACGTCCAGGTCGCAGCAAAGCTGGATCCAACTGCTTAGGTCGATTTGTCGCACCCAGAACGATCACGCCCTCGTTTTGGTGAAAGCTGCAATTAAACTATTGATCAGGACAAGTTTCACTATTGATTTCAGGATTCTTAGTCAGGAAAAAAAAATATATATATGGTCTTACCCGTCCATCTCGGAGAGGAGTTGGTTTATCGTTTGATTCGCGTACGGATGTAGGACGGAATTTGTGCGGCGTGAACCAACTGAGTCAATTTCGTCAAGGAAAATCACACATGGCGCTCTTTCTTTTGCTGCCTCTAAAGAATTATTAGTTATTAAAAAAACAGCGCCATCTAACCCCAGAACTCTCTTCCCTTACCCTGCTAGCAGTTCAAAAGATAGATCCTATCTTTTTCAATCATTTTTCATCCTTACGATAGAAAGAGATAGAGAAAAGGTGTATCTCATTCTATCTCTTTGTTAATCTAAATTCCCGTCTATATTTTTCTATTTCTATGTGAAATTTAATTCTAGTACATATTTTTTAAGTCATGAATTTTCAACTATAATTATGAATTTAGTTTGTCTACTGGTCTATATCAATATTATTAAAATATTGATAAATCTTAAGATTGTGAAAAATGTCTCTATCTCCGC
>JAAAKG020184205.1:0-25539 GCA_010014905.2 Druon quercuslanigerum
TCTCTCTCTCTCTCTTACTCGCTGCGGTGAAAAATATACTACGTACTACACGCGTTCTTTCGCGCACTCGAGAGAGATAAAGAGAAAACATGGAGTGCGTGAGTCATTCAATGCGAGGAACAGCGAGGAAGTAACGAGGAGCTTCGTTCCCAATGCGTGTCCCGCGACACGTTCTCATTTTTTTCTAGTGAATGAACAAAACACATTTTACAGTTTAAAAAAGTATCCAAATTGCAAAATTAGCAACGATCTTCCATCGCCGTGCAATATTTCTCAAATTGTCAGTTAGCAGGTTTATACCGCGGACCCTTCAATTTATTTTGATGATATTTTGCAATTAGAGACAAATTACAAATGTCCTGGATAATTTATTATTATAATCAAGGAGATAGCTATATGCACCTGTAAAATCTAAACGTTTAGCAATAGCTCTCGCTACTGTGCTATGAGGTTGGCGAGCGAGGTGAGGCGAGCCGAGTACTAGACTATCTGTCAATAAGATACGAATTTCAATCAAAGAAATTTTGTGAATAAGTATAAAGTTCCATTTATACCTTATAAACGTCACAAAATACATTTTTCCAACTTTTTTAGCAAAATTCATCATACAGCATGCGTAAAATATTTTTAACTTCTTTCTTGCTGTCCCTTGTAAAGTAAGGTTAGGTTTATCATAGTTCAAAATATATACCTTTGTATGTATAATTTCTGATTAAAGTATAATTTACTTTCGCGTATGAGCACTAAACATATGTTTAAAGTTTATTTACTCTCATATATTCAATTATAGGCAACCTCATATCAAGCTCCATAGTGTACGCATTAAATGTATGAAAACGAGCGCGAAGCACGAGAGCGTACCCGCGCGCCGTAGGCGCACTCAAACTTGGCGCAAAGCATGCGGGGCGCAGCGGGCATAGTTTTTTTTTTAGTAATAAACATAATATGATTATAATTCCAAAATTTAAGAAATTTAATAATATTCCTGAAAATTGTTAAAATTCAATAATTATCGCAAAGCCCTTTACATTCCAGCCCTCGACTCACTTTAGAGGTAAAAATAGTCAGAACAATGTCATAAAATGTTTAAAGTATTAAAAATCAAAATTTATTAAAAATGTTAATCTTTAGTCTGTATATTATTAAAATTCCTATTTATTTATCGCAGGCTTCACAGTCTTTCACATTTTCTCATTTTTTCTCTTACATTCAAACTGAATTAATAGAACCCAATCAGAAGATCCAACAATTTTGGGTTGAAAGTTCATTCTTTAGTTAAAAAAGTCTAGTAATAAATTTTTCGTTAAGAATTCATATTTTTATTGCAAATTTTTATTATTTGGTTCAAAGCGGAATTCATTTCTTTGAAATTCAACAACTATGTTGAAAAGTCATGTTTCTTGGCTTAAAATTCAACTTTATTGTTTTCGGTCCATGCGTTTTTGCCGCGTGTCTGTTGACCCTTGTCAAATTCTAGTATGCAGACACCTTGGAGCAAGTCGAATTACCCGGAACGAATGAACCATTGCATTCTTATGAGATCACGGCCGGTTAGAAAAACTGACATTATGAAATCATGGATTAATTTAACTTTAATTAGCAGAATCGATTTATTTATATAATTAAAAGAAAGTGAAAAAAGATTAATAAAAATCGTTTAGTATTTTCATTAATAATGGAAACTTTTAGTTAATATACAACTAGTGTGAGTCAATGAGACAATGGACACATTTAAAGAGTAATATTTTTCCTTCAGGAAATTTATTACTTTCAAAAAAATGGACAAGAGTCCATATGCACGCCGCGCAACTGTGTGGACAAAAGGAGAATTTTTTTATTTTTATATATTTTTCTCTTACCTCTGCATTGTGCTGAACGAGATAAAGAAATACGACATCTTCCCGCTCGAGCCGAACTGCCGAATGTAAGGGATATTTGCTTTTCGTTTGAAGCAATTGGTAAAGAAGGGGTCCTGGCATTTCCTTAAAATCTTCTCCCGTTAAGTCCTCCTATAAATTTTAAAACAAATACAATTTTAATATTTATATTCGTTACAGGCTTAAGACTCACTTCAGAGATAACAATAGTCTTAATAGCGTAAATAGTGTCACAAATATGAAAAAATAGTTTTTTTGCTTGAACATTCCAATTTTTAAAAATAGAAATCTTGTATTTTTGGCTCCAAAATTTAACAATTTAGTAAAAACTTGACGTATTTTGTTAAAAATTCCCCTTTTTGGTAGAAAATAAATTTAAAAATATTATTAGTCGGTTCAAAATTACATTCGTTTGTTAAATATTCATTTTTTAGGCTTGAAGAATCAAGAATTTGATTGTGATTTTTTTTCTTCTTTGACTATTTTTGTGTCATGCATAACTTTCTGTATTAATTCGACTGGTTCTTAGAAAATTGGTATTTTTGTTTCAAAATTTCAACAATTTAGTAGAAAATTTAACTTTTTGGTTGATAATTTTTGGTTGATAATCAGTTTTAGTTAAGGATTCAGATATTTTGTTCAAAATTTGTTTTTATTGAGTAAATACAACTGTTTACTCATTCTTATTCGAACAATGTTTCAGTGAAATATCAACTTTCACATTTTTCGTTGAACATTCAATTTTAAATAAAAATTCACCTATTTGATACAAAATTAAACTATTTTGTAGACAATTTAAAAAAGTTTTAAATTATTTCTCTAAACTGAAAACGGAATTAATCAATTTTTTGTCGGATATTGATGTTATTAAATTCAAAAATTCAACTATTTAGTTGAAAATGTATTAAATTTGTTGGAAATTCGTCTTTTTTGGCAGAAAACTAATCCTTTTGGTTGAAAATTCAACTATTTGGTTACAATGTATATATTTTGTCGACAGTTCGACTTTTCTAGTAGACAATTAATATTCTGTGTTGAAAATTCATCTTTTTTGTTAAAAATGTAACTATTTGATAGAAAATTCCACTCTCTTCTAATAAGCTGATCTTTTTAGATAAAAGTACCACTTTTTGGTTGAAAATCAATCTGTTTTGGTTCAGGATTCAACTATTTTGTTGGAAAGTCCTCCTTTTTGATTCGTTTGACTGCTTTTTATTTGAAATGAAAATGTTTTCTTGGTTAAAATATTAATAATTACGCTGATTAAAATCTACGTGATTTAAAACTTTATTTAAAAAGAACTTTATGTAATTTATGCACGGCCCCTAATCAGCCATTGAGACCATTTTCAGGTATGTTGTGATTCGTTGAGACGGTTGGACATATTACTTCAGCCAATTAGCGAATAGGTTCGAAAATATTTTCCAAAGAAAAGTAAAGAAATAGTGGAATTTGCGGAAAAAATCACATCTTAATAGTAGTGAAATTGTAGCATCACTAAAAAAAAGTGTCAAATAATATCAATAGTGCGGTGAGTCCGAGGCCTGCGATTATTATCAAGACTTTCTTCACCTATTAGTGATTTATATGTGTTTTAAACTACCCAGTGAGCAGATATTAAAGAACTGCAATGATCCCTCAATCTCTGGGTTCCTAGTTCCTCAGCGACTGTGTATAAACGAACGCAGTCTTCCAAAGATACTTTTCCAATTAGATAAGTTTCACATTTTTCAACGAGTTCAATCAACTGGAAATTTGAAGCTGCTTTCATCAATTCAAGAGTCTGGTCTTCTTGCTGCACTATGCCTGTGTAAATCCACCTTAATAAAACGTCTCCCACTTCTGCATCCAAGTCAGTCCAATCTGTAAATAAATTAAACTTATTCTCTCCATATTTTCCATAAAACGTGCATTCATTCTTTTTAAATTTTATTAATTTATTGACAGACTTCAGAGCCAAAAATTATCTCGAAAGAGGAGTAATAGTGTGCTTTTTCACGACAATAGTGGAGTGATAGGGGATTAACTTCTTTGAAATAAAAATCAATGAAGGTACTGTATTAAATTCAATATTAAACCCTTTTACTTCTTAATATTACAAATCGAAACCTATTTCATTTTTAACAAAAATGTTGATTTTTCAAACAAAACAAAAAAATTGACCAAAAGAGATGAATTATCAACAAAAAATTTCATTTTTGACTAAGAAAGATGACCTCTTTACAAAAAGTTATGAATTCTCAAGTAAAAATATATTAGTTCATATTTCAACCAAAAATTATTATAATTAAAAAAAACAGTTAAAATTAATAAACAAAATTCAACAAAATACATGAAATTTCAACAACAAATTTAATGTTTAACCAAATAGTTTTCAACAAAAGAGTTGAGTTTTCAATATAAAAAGGAGAATGTTTTAGAAAACTTTTCGCATTCAAACCCCAAAAGATGAATTTTCAACAAAAATGTTAGTCATGAACCAAGAAAAATGAATTTAAACCACATATGTAGATAAAATTTGAAGCTATAAACGAATTTGATACAAAATAGTTGAATTTTCAATTCAAAGAACGACTTTACATAAGACATTCAGATCCTTTACATTTTTAACCCGAAAGACTAAGGGTTGTAGTACAGAACTAGATCACCCAAAAAATCAAGACTTTTCCAGGAGAACGAAAAAATATTCTGTAAAAATGGAAATTACCACTTGAACATAGGGTAAAAATCTACTTTCGAGATAACGTATTGTTGACTGAGGCTCAAAAAAATTTGTTAAGAAAAAGTTATCCAGTCTCTAGGACATACATGAGTCAACTAAGAAGTTCAAATTGACACTGATCACAAATTAGAACAGTATCGGCTGCGGATTACGATAAAAAGGTAACATCCTCAATTTCAACATAAATTAAAACTTACTCTGCAAATATTAGTTTCTAAATTTGGATGAAAAAGACTTGATCACGAAAAGTTACCAACTCAGAGTAAATTATCCAAGAATTTTGAGTTTACACTTTCAGAGGTTTTAAAAATCGGTTTTCGATAGAAATTACAAACCTATTTTTCAACTTTTTATAATAATAAAAACTTGCTTCCGAGAAATAGGCTTGCTTAATTAGAATAATAAATGTTTAGGAACAAAAAATGATATGTTCCGAGATAATAAATAACCAGTGTGATGGTATCACACTATTTCAGACGATTTTTCGCTGAAAGACCTAGACATTTTTTTCAATAAACAATAATGATTTTAAGAAATATCGCTCCTGAAGGTTAAAAAGAAGTTATTATATAATGCGCTCAAACCCTAAGATAATTTTTGTTTTTATTATTATATTCACTTTGATATTAACAAATGAGAATTTGAAGAAATCCTTTTAAAACAACATGTATTTGATTTTTGAAGAATTTTTTACGTTATAAATCCATTTTTGGAAAAATATTGATTATCTAGTTCTGTAACTCTTCAAATATTTAACAAAAGAGTAAAATTATTAACCAAAAAAAAGAAATTTTTACCAAAATATTTGAATTTTCTACCATATAGTAGAACTAAAAAAAATGAGACGCGAAAAAATAAATTTTCAACAAAAAAGTTCATTTTTAGTCCAGAAACATGATTTTTCTTCTAAAAAAGTATAATTTTAAATCCAAAAAGTTACATTTTTAACAAAACAATTCAATTTTCGGCAAAAATATGAATGTGTAGTAAAATAGTTAAATTTTTAACCAGAAAATAAAATCGAAAAGTTAAATTTTCTACAACACAATTCATTTTCAACTCAGAAAGATGATTTTTATATAAAAAAATATCAATTTTCAATGCTATAATTTTTATACAAAAAGAAGAATATTCCACAAGAAAATTATTATATTTTCGACAAAAAACATAATTTTGTAACAAAATTGTTGAATTTACAACAAAACAATTACATTTTCTACCTACAAAGATGACTTTTCAATCCAAAGGTCAAATTTTTAACAAGAACAAAATTATACTCCAACAAAAAAGTGTATTTTTTAACAAAAAGTTAGTTTTTAACAAAGAAAGATGACTTTTCTATCTACCAAACAAGGTCAATAATCAATCCAAACGGATGTATTTTCTATCAAAAACAGTTAAATTTTCAACTCAGATAGATGACTTTTAAACAAATTAGTCGATTTTTTCAACAAAATAATTAAATTCTCAACTAAAGAGTAGAATTTTAACAGAAAATATAATAGCAGCCTTTTTAATACAAAAGAATGAACTTCCAACTACAGTTGAATTTTCGTATTTGGTTCTATTAATTCAGTTTTAACTTTGAGGGAAAAAAGAGAAAAACGGCAAACTTCTTGAAAACAGGGATGGGGGATTATTTAAAAAAGGGAAAAAGGGAAATAGGGGAAAAAGTGAAGTCTGTTTTAACTAACCAAGGACGGTTTTTTCAGGAACTGATGACCAAAAATCGCTTCGAGCAGTGAGCACGAATTTGTGGGCTGGAATCTCTCGATCACTCATTTTTACAGTCAAGTCACTAAAAGAAAACTTTTTCTATAAAAAAATATAACTCTAATTATCAAATCATCTGTAATTTAAAACCTAAAATCAAGAAACCTGTATCGTTGCTGGGAATGCAAAGAAGCTATCGCAGCAATGAGTCTTCCTATGAATCCTGATTCTCCATCTCCTTTTCCAGCAATAAGAGCCGCATATTTTTGCTGAAGTTCTGAATTAGCGGTGTAAAGTGTAACATATTGTTCTTTTAAGAGAGACAAGTGCTGCTGCCATTTTTGTGATTCTGTAGACTCGTCTGAAGTTAAAAATATATTTAATCTCTTGGAAATTATTTTATAATTCCTCATAAATTTTTAATACATTATTTCGTAACTTTACTCGTGTAGTTATAGTTTTGTTCTAATAATGAACGTGATCAATTTTTTGTTGCAGTTCTTCGTTTTTATATAGCAATTTGATTAATCCATCCAGGTAGAGCATAAAAATACAAAAATTATATTTATAAAGTCAAAAACGCAGCAGAAATAAAATTGTTAATTCTCAAAGCAAAACAGTTACATTGCAAATTAGTGAAAATTATTATACTTTTTAATTAAAAACTTATCTCTAGTGAAAAGCTTATTCTAAATTTTGATCGGAACAACCGGAAAAAAAATAAATACTGACAGGAGGTTACAATGCGGCACAGAAATACATATTTGGTTATCATTTTAAAACATCTGAGTGGCCGAAAAACTTATTAATTTTGTTCAGCCAAAAAAGATGACTTTTCTACCATAAAGGATGAATTCTCAATCCAAAGGAAGAATTTTCAATAAAACAGATGAATAATCGAACAAAAAAGATTAATTTCTAAAAGTAGTTGAATTTTCAGGATCATAATTTAAATTTCAACGTCATAATTAAATTTTCAACAAAGTAGTTGTTTTTTTACCAAACTAATTAATTTTTCAACCAGATAATCGAATTTAGAAACACACAAAAAAGATAAAGCATCGAGAAAAACAGTTGCATTTTCAACTAAATAGTTAACATTTAACTACACAGTGAAATTTTCAACCAAATATTCGAATTTTTCGTCATAAGATTACATTTAAACCGAAAACATTTTTCATCTGAAAAGTTAAATCTTTAAGCGAAAAAAACAGATTCTTTTAGAAGGCAGGTTAATTTGAACCCCAAAAATTTGCAACTAAAAGAATAATTCTCAACGAAACATGGAATAGTTAACATGTCAACAACAACAACAAAGTTCAGTAAAATAGTCAGGTTTTGAACCAGAGATTTAAATTGCTAACAAAATAATTGAATTTTCAATATAGAAGTTGAATTTTCGAACAAGCAATTGAATTTTTTAACATATAGAAATAAATTGTCACAAAAACATGTAACAGTTGATATTTCACCCAAAAAGATGAGATTTTTACCAAAAGAGATTAATTTTCAAATAAAATTATGAATTTGCCAAATGAATCATAATTATTTTTTAACCAAAAAGAGGAAATGTCAACAAAGAATGATTTCTCACTCAAAAAATAAAACAAATTTCATCCAAATTCTTAAACTTTCAAACCAAAAAACGAACTTTCTATAACAAAAAGCGGATTTTACATTTTCTGTTAAAAAAATTAATTTTTACGAACTTTCACCTTTACAGGATTCTTCGTAAGATTAATTCATTTTTTTAACTCTTTCAGGGTTAACGTTATACAAAATTCCATAATATGTAATAACCATAGCGTTTTACTTGACCGATTCGTTTTACGAAAAATTCCGTAATAATAATTAGACCCTAATTTTAAAGAAAAGAGCACATTTAAAAACATTACATTTTCAACAAAAAAAACCTTCCAATAAAATAATGAATGTTTGATAAAGTAGTTCAACTTTTAACCAAGCAGTTAAATTTTCAATTAAGAAATTTCTGGAAGAAGATACTGGAATTTTCAATAAAAAAGCAAAATTCTTTAACAAAACTGGAATTAATATATTTTCAGTTTAAAAACATTATTTGCGAACAAACTGTTTAACTAAAATGATGAATCTTTTACTGGAATAGTTGAATTTTGAATAAAAAAGATGAAGTTTGAACAAAAAAAGATAAATCGTCAACAAAAAATTGAATAATTAAGGTCTCAGTAAAAAATTATTGTTGCCATAGTCGAGTTTTAATCAAAATAGATAAATTTTCAAATTAAATTATGCATTTTTCACTAGAATATTAAGATTTTTAACCAAAAAGATCAATTCTCAACCAAGAGGATTAATTTCTACACACAAAAAACGAATATTCAAATAGAAAAAAATATTAAACAAACAATACAACAGTTAAAGTTTTAGTTAAAAATGTAAACCTTAAACCAAAAAGATTAATTTTTACAAAAAAAGAATTTCCACCCAAATAAATAAATTTTTAACTAAAAAAGATCTGCTGTCAACCAAAAATAGAATAGTTAGATAAATATTCATATGCAACTGAAGAACTGATTTTTAACAAAAATGATGGAATATTTAACTAGCATAGTTAAATTTTCAGTTAAAAAAAAATCTTAAAAAAAACATTTTTCAATAAAATAGTTAAATACAGTAGTGTAAAACCAGCACTGCAAATGCAGAATTGTTGTTACTCAATTTTATATTGCACTTTTTAAACAAATGAAGCACGCTCTCGAAAAAACTCCCCAACTTGAAAAAGAATTCCCTCACATTTTCAAGTTTTTCAAACAATATACAAATTCTCTGACGATTCTATGTTTTTCAGGTTTACCAGGTAGGATAGACACCCTGAAGCTTCAACGTAAAATTTTTGCTTTTTGAATTGAGAATTTTATTTCTGCTATGTTTTTTAAATTTGTAAATCTAATTTGTGTATTTTTATGCTCTAATTTGGATTATTGCCTAATCAAATTATTTTATACAAACAAAGAAATAAACTAAAAAATTTATCTCCATTATTATCCGAACGAAACTTCAACCACATCTTTACTCTAGTTTTTTAGAGTTATGTAGAACATTGTAAAAAAACAAATTTATTTACGCCTTGATTATCTATTCATAAAATTATAAATTCAAAATTCTTAACAATATTAACGTGACATTCTACTTTTATCGTGTTAGATTAGACTTATTAAAGCGAAATTTGGTTGAGTGGGCTTATATTTGCGCCTGGTAGTACTATTTTTATCGTACTACAGTGTTCCTCTTATTCAACATTAATTCATTAACTGATGAACATAACAATTAACACTTGTCAACAGAACACAAGACTTTATTTTTTAGGGCACATGCTGCTTTCATATTTATATATTAAAAACTTACCCATGATTTTTCAAGTTATATCCTTTCACTTTATCAAGATTCCGATAATTGCACTACTCTTTTTTTCGCGCTTTTTCCATAATATTGGAGAATAGAAAATTAGTCATTTTTGGACATCATGATTAGAGCAATAACCTAATAACTCTCATAAAAAAATGCCTCCGGCATTTATTAACACGCCCCTACGATAAACAAAATTTTCTCCGAAATCCAAAGAAAATGTATTTGATCACCGTAAATTACAGATAATCCGCTATGAGTTTTAATAAAAATAATGCCGAGAACAAATTTGACGAGACTCCCACTGCCGAGTGCCAAAATTGACCGTTTTTTCCAAGTTGACACTTGACAGCTGCAAGCGCTCCAAAACGAAAAATTGCAAATTTTTCTTAGAAACGTCAAAATTTGTAGGTTATGGTATATAACACTCCACTTCTTCAATCAAACATTCTTCTGGAAATAGCGAATAGAAATTACTGATCTAGAGATTAACCAATCGCAAGACATCTAAACTGGCACTGATTCCACCAATAAAACTAAAGAACGCAGTTCAAGCGCTACGTGATTGGTGATTTCCATGAACGCCAAAAAATGCGATTCTGTCCAAATTTTATTATATGTGAATTTATTCCGTGTTTTTGTGTCAAGAGGAATTTCTCAGATTTTGATAAACAAAGTTAATTAATTTATCAAGATTAAGAATTGGAGTACGAAAGAAGAGTGAGTGGGCATTCCTAGAAAAAGGGTGAGGATTTAATTTTTATATATGGATCTGATTAGTTCAGTTTTAAGAAAAGGGCCTAGCCTTTATTTTGTTAGATGTGACTCACTCTTAACTGTCAAATTATTCGTTATCTTGCCATATTAGTTTATCGAAATTATAAAATTCATGGATAGGTTTACTTTTTATACAACATCTTGACCTCACAAGTGTCTTTATTTTGGTAAATTTTGAAGTTTACAACGAAACTTTTACGTTTCTGGTGCCTTGTTTGTTGTTAAATAATTACAAATTGTTATTATATTTAAACAAATCTAACATTAGAAGATCTTTTTTTCTAAATGTTATGAAAATATTCAAGCAATTACGTCTATTGCAATGTTTGGAAGCAGAGTGAAGTAATTTGTAGGTTATAGAGAGATTTTTAACATTTTACAAATCATTTGGTAGATTCTTCTTACATTTATTTGTTTATCGTATTTCTCACTTATTCTGTAATTTTCTACCTATTACAAACTTACCGTATGAAAAAAATATTGGAAATTCAGTATAGGCCTATTCTTATTTTCCGATAATGTGTTCCTGTAAGGTTTTTTGCGATATATAGAAAATTACGATAGATTTTTTTTCGTATTTTCGTGGATATTGCCCTCAAATTTGATTGAATCTACCAAATAAAGGCTCTAAAAAATTATATTCCAAAATTTGGGCAAAAGAAAAAACTTTTTGAATATTTTATTTAGAATCGTCAATATTAGGTGAATCGAGTTGAAACTGAACATATCTAGTCATAGTTAGCCATTGAATAAGAATAAAAAATTTTGCGAGTTTGTATCGATGATTATGATTTTTTCGCGGGTTTGAAACACAAATAGTTTCTTATACATAAATTGTTACTTTCTATTGATAATTAGAGATTTAAATAAATTGCTCAAACCAGTTTTAATTGTTTATAGCAATTTTGTCAGAATAAAGTTAGAAAGTCGCCGTTTTATTCAAATTTTTCAACTTGTTTTCAACTCTTCAGTTAGACTGAGGCAATACCTAATTCAATTGAACTGAAATAATTGTTTAAACAATTTACTGGTATTTTAACAATAATTCTCTTTCAATAATCTTAGAAAACTGCAGTTATACCTGAAATTTTCAACTTTTCATTTAAAGTGAGGTAATGATTAATCCAACTTAACAAAAATAATTGTTTAAAAATCTATTATTACTTTAAATAATTTTATAATTTTATAGCTGCTCTTAGATAACTTCTATGAAGTTGCGATTTTTTTAAAATTTTTTATCTTTGCTTTATCTTTTTAGTTTTAAATAAATAATAAATAAAGAATAGAGATAATAATTTTCTAAAACATATCTTCCTTTTTTATGAATATATTTCTCTGAAATAAAACAGATGTTGGAAACATTCTATAAATTTTCTAAATGAAACATATTAAATGTAAATTTTTTTATAAGTAGTTACTAGAGCCTAGAGACTTTTCGTTTAAGTTAATATTTATTAGTTGTTTCTGAATAAAATTTCAAGAAAAGCTAAAAATTTCAGAATATACGCAACGTTCTAGCATTACTCTAAGAGGAGGTAGTTTATAAACCCTTTTAAGTTGTTTAAACAATTATGTTCGTTTACTTGCATTAATTTTTATCTCACTATGTAACAAGTGGACAAAAAGCTAAAAGTTTTAGAAAAAACCCCAAATATCTAGAATTTCAATAGGAGAAGATAGTTATAAACAATAATAATTTGTTCAAACCATTATATTTGCTAAATTGCATTAATTCTTACCTCACTGAAAAGTTGACAATAAGTTTAAAATTTTAGAAAAACAGCAACTTTCTAACATTATTCAAAGAGAATAATATTGACAATAATAATACATCACATTAGCAATTACTTTTGTTAACTTTAATTAATTATTACCTTACTATAATTGAAAAGTGAACAAAAAGTGGAAAATTTTCAAAAAAATGCAAGTTTCTAGCATTATTCAAAGAGAATATCGTTAATAATAATAATAATAAATAGTTTACACAATTATTTATGTTGAAATTAATTGATTATTTGTGGCTCGGGTTGTGGACAAATGTGTGAGGATATGCATGCAAATTCGAGAGAAAAAAATGTGGACCACCTCCATGTTAATGCTGTTAGTTTTTTTATTCGAGAATTCGTCCACGGTATCGCTGAAATGAATGAATTTTAATTTTCACATTTGAATTTAAATACTGGATTATGAAATGCTAATTAGGCAGCGAAGATTACAATATTGTCTTGAAAAATTATGTTTATGAAATATTGATATAAAGTGTAAATTATTATAAGTAGGTATTGAAAATAGTTTTAGACAGAAAATAAAATACATTTAAAACAGTAAAAGCTTTGTTCTTCCCATAACTATTAGCTATTAGGCTATTTTAAATTATTAAATTTAAATGCTGGAAACTTGAAGGTAAGACTTTTGTATCTTACAATGGAGGTACTTTTGGACATAAAAAGCATTTTTTTTATTTAAAATCATCAAAATAATTGTCCTTAAGTTCATAGCTTAATGATGCAATGTAACAAAAGGATTTAAATATTTATGTATATTTATTTTAATGAATTTTATGTTCCTGTTGAAAAAACTTGACAGACGTGGCCGTATGCCAGAAAAAATATGAAGGTCAGGGAATTTGATTTAGTTATACATTCATATGAATATTAAAAAAAATTATAATTTCTCTCAACTTTGCGAAAATTCTATCCACATTTTAATATTATTAATTCATATACTGATTTTCTTATTATAATTACTATAATTATTTCCTATATAATTTTTTCATGTGTGTTTACGGTTTATTTAAAGCTTTTAATCCTTTATAAATTTCACTTTGAAAATAAATCAATTTTTTACTGTGACACAGAAAATCAGGTAAAAAATGGAGTGGTTATTTGGAAAACGGGTCACGCCGGAGGAAATGCTTAGGAAAAACCAGAGAGCATTAAACAAGGCAATGCGAGACTTGGATAGAGAAAAAATGCGGATGGAGCAACAGGAAAAGAAAATTATTGCTGACATCAAGAAACTCGCAAAAGATGGACAAATGGTGCCACTTTTAAACTATTTAATTTTAAGGAAAACTGACTCTCAGAGTAAAAAAAACTTGAGAACTATTTAATTAACATTTTTCAGGACGCAGTGAAAATAATGGCAAAGGACCTTGTGAGGACGAGACGTTACGTGAAGAAATTTATGCTCATGAAAGCAAATATTCAAGCGGTATCTCTAAAGATTCAGACTCTTCGGTCTCAAAACACGATGGCTCAAGCCATGAAGGGGGTCACAAAAGCTATGCAGAGCATGAATAGGTAACTGCAATTCTTCAAATTATTTTTTTAACTTAAAACACAAAGACGCGCGACTTTTTTTCTTACGCAATTTTTAAATTAAAATATAAGAATAATAGTAATATAAAATTATTGTATTTAATTGTATCTAATATCTAAAATAATAGAAAATCAAGGACAGTATTTTTGATAATTGATGAAAATTGATATTTGAAATGATGAATTCAAAAAATTAAATTTGATCTTAGTAGTTCAACTTTCAACAAAGTATTTAAATTTTCAGCTTCGAACCGAGTAGTCGAATTTTCTACAAAAGAAAAAAGAATTATTGACCAAATATTTGAATTTTAAACGCAAAAGAAGAGTTTTCCTCCAAGAGCATTCATATTTTTTCAAAAAAGATTAATTTTTAACCAAAGAGTTAAATTTTCAACTAAAGAATATCAGTTTTCAACAAAATAATAATTATATATATATATATATATGCATATATTAAACCAAAGAATGCAATTTTTTAAAGAAAATAGCTGATTCGTCAACCGAGAAAAAATTTTCAGTAAATAAAGTCAAAAAAGAAAAAAAAATCAATTCAATTGGTCAATTTTTAATCCAGAGAAACGAGTCTTCTACAAAATAGTGTACTTTACAATTCAAAAATATGAATTTTCAACAAAAAACTTGAATTTTCTATTGAATTTTTACATCAAAATATGCATTTTCAAGTAAGATAGTTGAATTGTCAACCCATGAAGACCATATTTAAAGAAAACAGTTGAATTTTCTACCAAAAAGATAAAACTCCTGATGCAGTGATGAAGCTTAAAAAAAACAAAAAAATGAATTTTTAATATAGTAGCTTAATTTTTAACAAAGTAGTTAAATATTCAAAGAAAAACGTCATAGTTTGTATTTGATACAAAAAATTGTAATTTTTATTTAAAAACAGTTAAACTCAAGAAAGTAGTTAAATCCTCAATCACAAGTAGATTAACTTTAAACAAAACGCTTGCTTTTTTAACAAAAAAATATGAAATTTCTACCAAAAGGGATGAGTTTTCAATCTAAAAAGATAAGTGAGGACAATATTTTTTTATAATTTATGAAAATTTGCATCTTAAATTTAGAATGAATACATAATACTTATGAAAAATATACACACAAGCAATTGGTAGCATTTTTTTAAACAACAATTTTCGAAGGAAAATGTTAACATAACTAAATAAAAAAAACTTCATAAGAATTTAAATCTTCCTTTAAACCTAATGTTTTTGTTGAAAAAAATGTACCGATTACCTGTATATAATGCCAACATAACCTAGTAAGCGGTTAAAAGTTGTGAATCTTCTTTGAAATATATATATTTTTTCATTCATAACATTTTTTTGAATAACCGGTTTCCTGTGAAAAATAAGAATATAATTTGAAACTGTTAAGAAATTGTAAATCTAGCGTATAGCCTAAAATTATTACGAAATTTTAATCGTTTTAATATAATCATTTTTAGATTAAAAATAGCCATTTCTGATGTAAACCGCTAGCATAGCCTAAACTTATTGAATATTGAGTCTTAACGATGATTTCTGTTCAAAGATGTCAGTTTCCGGTGAAAAAACTATACAACCTACAATTTTTAGAAATGTTAAGCTTCTTTCGAAAATGCATGATTTTATAATAAAATTACTTTTGATAATAATACTAATTTCCAGCAAAAAGCACTAACGTACAACATTTATAAAATTTTTTTGTCGATTCAGTTTTAGTATTTTCAAGTTTAAGGTATAAAAAGTTTGAAATAATGAAAAGCCAAGCCGATTTTCAACAACAATGATTGCGAGATTTTCGAGACATATCGTTATACCACGTTTTTAGATAGGATATAAACCTAAATATAAATTTGGAATCTAATCTTTAAATCTCTTACATTTCAGGCAACTTAATCTTCCGCAAATTCAGAAGATATTACAGGAATTCGAAAAACAGTCGGAAATAATGGATATGAAGGAAGAAATTATGAACGATGCGATAGACGATGCGATGGAGAATGAAGACGACGAAGAAGAGAGGTAAATAATGTATTAAATTACATGCCGCTGATCACTTTTTATTCTTCACTTTCCCTTTTAAAATATTTTCGAACCTCTTTATTGATATATAAATATAAATTGGAAAAACCCCCAAAAGTTAATTGAGATTAAGAATAATTAGTCAAAAATATTTTTGATTCTTTTATGTATTTTCTAAACTTCGGATTGTACATTTTCAACTTCTTTCGACTTTTTGGAGAAAATACCTCAAAGTTGTAGCATTTTGATCTATAACGCTAACTAATTGATCATTTTTAAGTTGGAGAAGTTGAAACTTAAATAATTTCAAATTCAGTTATTAAAAACTAACAAATTCCAATTTTCAATCTTACTGTTTTAAACTATACTTTCCAAATGAGATTGTTAATTCTCGATATATATTTAATTTAATATCGTTTAAATTTTAATTATATTTCCAATTAAAATTGGAATGTTTAAAAATTAAAAAAACGCTTAGCATTGAATAATTAAAAAATAAATCAGTTCCAAGTTGAACATTGTTTTACTTTAAATGACTTCAAGAATGATAAATATTTTTTAATTAATAACAGTTCAGATAGCAAAGATTCGAGTTTGGAAAAGTATGAAGTGTAAATTAAACGTCACAGAACATTAAAATTTGTCCACATTGCAGAAAAGTAAAATTTAAAAAATAGTTCGACTTAACTTAAAAATGATTTCAAATGGAAAAACTCTTTAAATTAACAACAAATTTAATTCAGACAACTCAAGTTCAAAATGAATGTGCAATGTATACTTAAACCTTTGGGCTAATTTCGAATTAGAGACAAGTAGATAATTAATTAATGTTGAAAAATTAATTGTTTAAATTCTTCATTATTATTGTTTTCGAAAAATTCGGATTCGGATTTAGAGGGTCGAAACGGTGGACATTTGAAAAAATGGGGGTGGGGAATTTTACACAAATCAAATAATTTCTCTGATGAGAATGTAAAAATGCTATATTTGCATAATTTCGCATGAGAATTTAAAAAGCATTTAAATCCATGGCCCATTTTTTTAAAGTTAATTTTTGCGCAAACGGGTTACCATTAGCAAATACTGTTTTAACAAATAAATATTTATCCAATTTGTATTCCATATAATAGGGAATTTATTAAATATAAACAAAAATCCAGATATGATCTTCTCTTTGTTAAATAACTAAAAACTGAAAGCCTTTAAAACTGAGAATTTTGATTTAAAATGTTTTAAGTTGATCAACTTTACATATAAATAAATAAATTATTTTAAAGTTTGAATTGTTGTGAAAGTAAAACTATTTCAATTCGAAAGTCTCAGCATTCGAACAAATGTCAACATTAAATTGGAGTTAAAAATGCATAGATTCATAATTAAATGCTTTTATTCAATTTCAAATCATTCCAAATCCTATCCAAATATTGCTTCAGTCCATAAATTCCATTTTTACTTCTTCAGTAAGAGTCTTATGAAAGATAAGCCGAAATGAAATATTATTGTTGGATATGAAAGTTGGTACTTTTGCAATGATTATAAGCTCAAAATTAACATTTTTTATCTGGGGTTTTTTGAAAAAATCCAAATTTAGTGTTGTTCAATCAAATTTTGGCTATATCGCATAGGTAATCGACGCTACAAATTCGATTTATTTCGAAAGCCCCCGACAAATTATTTTGATTTTGGGCTTAAAATCATCGTAAGGGTACCTAATTGGTATCCAACAAGAATATTTCATTTCGGATGATCTTCGGGTTGAAATATCTCAAGCCCACCGATTGATGAGCTTACTGATTATTGATGGGATTACTGTCAGAAATCAGAAATTTTTGAATTGTTCAATTTATAAGTATTTAAAATGGCAAATCGCACAGTTCAACGGCATTTGATTTGACGTTTTTCCATTGAAAAAGTTTAAAATTTAAGAGTTGCATTTTGCTTGCTTTTATTTGTAATTGATTTTTGATTACTTCAAATGACAATATTTTCAGCTATCAAAGTTCGAATTTTTTAATTTCTATGACCGTTAAAAGTTTTGCGACAGAGAAAAAACCGGGAATTTGTTCCATCGATGTGAAATGTGAGGGAATTTTTACGATGGCGTGCTTAAATTAAAACGAATGTAACATAAAAATAAACCCCTATGATTCTTCATTTGTAAAATCAGCTTTATATTACTGGATTTAACTATTTTTTTGAAAATTCGTTTGTTTTTTTAATTGGAAATTAATTGTTTCAATAAAAATTTAAGTATTCTATTTTTTGTTGAAAATTGATCTTTATAGTTGAAATTTCATGTTTTTTTAAATGAAAAATTGTCCTGCTTGGTAGAAAATTATCCTTCTTTATTGAAAATACATATTTTTCGTTAAAAATTCAAGAACTTAGTTTTCATTTTTTCTCTTTATTGACTGCAAAATCTTTCTCAGTTAAAAATCAAACTATTTTGTTGAAAATTTATTTTTTACGAGAAATGGATGTATTCCAATCGAATATTCCATCACTTTCTTGAGAATTTATCTCTTTGGATCAACTTTATTTTTTTGAGCTTGAAACTTAACTATTGAATTGTTGGTTGAAAATATATCTTATTTAGTTGAAAATTCTCATATTTTGTGGAAAATTGTTTGGTAGAAACGAATCTTAATGGCTTAAAATTCATCTTCTTCGTTGAAAATCCAACTATTCGAATTGAAGATTCATCGTTTTAGTTGAAAGTTCATCACTTTGGTTGAAAATTTAACTGTTTTGTTAAAATTATTTTTTTTTGCTGAAAATTTAACTATTGCATTGTTTTCTGAAAGTGGATCTTTTTTACATTGAAAATTCAACTATTTGGTTGAAATTTTTATTGTTGAAAATGCATATATTTTGTTGAAGAACAGTATTTTTGGTATAAAATTAATCTTCTTGTTTGGAAATTCATCGTTGGATTAAAAATTCAACTATTCCAGTTGAAGGTTAAAGATTTTAGTTGAAAAATTATCCTTTTGGTTAGAAATTCAACTATCCAAGTTAAAGGCATGAATCTTTTTCAGTTCAAAAATAATGTATTCTGTTGAAGAACCGTCTTTTTTGTCAAAAATGTATCTGCTTGGTTGAAAATTGAACTTATTGGTTAAAAAATCATATGTCTTGTTGAAAATGGAATATTTTCACTTGAAAAGTTAGCATTTTTAAGCGTTTTCTAAATCAAATTTATTCACAATAATTTTACTTGAATAATATAAATACGTTTTGAGTTTTATTTGTTTATTTAATTAAACTGTGGCGATAATACATTTACGAATGTCTTGTAATATTATTTGCCATTGTTTTCTAAATTAAACATAATAATTAAATCCCTACAATCCCTAACGCTTACCGTTACGAAATTAGTTATCCTTTAATCAAATTATTTGTACAAATAAATAAACAGTTATTTATTTTGATAATTACTAGTACTATTTTTACACACTCAAATATTCACAAAAACTAAAAAAATATTATTTATAAACAAAATATGTGCATATTATGAAAGTTATACCGGGACAATCTTGAGATACACGTAAAAAACTTGGAATGATCAGGAAAATTTTTTCCTAGGATTTTAGAATACAACCTGCCTGATAACGTTTTTCCTGTTTTTCAGTGACGCTGTCGTCTCTCAAGTTCTAGACGAACTAGGTCTTCAATTGACGGATCAACTTTCAGGATTACCACAAGCTTCCGGATCTTTAAGCGTCGCAGGTTCAAAACAACCTGTTGCCCAACCAGCAGGGACAGACGATGGCGGCAGTCTTGCCGATGCTGATGCCGATTTACAGGCACGACTTGAGAATCTACGTCGAGAATAAAATCTGTAAGATAATCTTGCACTCCAGAATTTTGTATAAATAGTGTATAAAAAGATTCATCTACAATTATATACTTGTGATATAACAGTACTTTAAGCTCTATTAAGTTTGGAAAGTAGCTTGTGCAAGACTATAGTCCAGTCTATAAGTCTGTTCTATGGAAATCACTCACATGAATTAGAATTCACATGTCTTGTGGTTTGCGATGTAAAGTATTTATTTTCTACATGTCGTAGACTCTGCTTTCCTCTAAGTCTATAAGATCGTAATCGTAATTAAATTTTACGCTTAGCTTTAAGAGAGTTAAGAATATTATATAATCTGGACCTTAACATTTGTAAGTGATTTTACGATTTTGTATGAAAGTTATATAAACTTTGCAAAGATTAATTCACTTAATGCGTCAGTGTAGCTCGTTGACCATTTAAAATGGGGAATAATATAGTGCTTTTGCCAGAAAAAAGATATTTTTTTGTGTTTAAAAGAAAAGTTCCGAATTCCTGTTGTCACATCCTGTGGGCCGGGAATTTGTTTGATTCTTATTTTTACAAGGGTGTTTTTCCTACCTGGACAACCTTGAATTGGCAAGGAATTTTTATATAGCTGAGAAAGCCTAGAAATGTCAGGAAATTTTTCGAGGGCGTGCTTAATGATTTTTCATTTGCCAAAGAAACTTTATATTGCTGTATATAAATATTTTGTTGAAAATTCGTTTTTTAAAAATTGAAATTAACCTTTCTAACTGCGGATATAACTATGTATTCGATTTTTTGTTGAATATTGATCGTTTCTAGGTCAAAATTCGAGTACCTGGTTGAAAATTCATGTATTCTTTTGGCAACTTGTTCTTTTTGATAGCAAATGAATCTTCTTGGTTGAAAATACATTTTTTTGTCAATAATTTAACAGTTTTTTTGCATTTTTTTCTCTCTTAACTGAAAAATTTTTCTTGCTTGAAAATTTAACTTTTGTTGAAAAGTCATCTTTTTTATTGAATTCAACCGTTTTTCTTATTCAAAATTAAATTCTTTTTTGGTATATCAGCGGATTCACTTTCCTTGTCGAATTTATCTTTTTTGGAATGAAAACTTAATTAATAGATTAAAAGTTAAAGTCTTTTTTTAAATTAATTATTTGGTTAAAGATTCATAATTTTATTTGAAAATTCAACTACTTGGTTAAAAAGCCAACTTTTTCGCCAAAAATTTAATTATTTTGTTAAAAATGCAAATATCTTATTATGAAGTTGCTCTTCATATTCAAAAATTGTTTTGTTGAAAGTTATACTTTACGGGTTGAAAATTGAACTAGGTAGTTGAAAGTGGAACTACTTTTTTCAAAAATTTGTTGTAGTGGAATTCTTCGTGGATCTTATTAAATATTTTATTTAATATATAATTTTATAATTCTAATTAAATAATAAATTAATATAATATTATATTTCTTTTTTCAATATCTTGAAACCTTTCGAAATGTTTAAAAAACTTCAACATTTTATTTCAAAATCTTCAAAAATCTACGCTTTGTTTTAGATATTTTGAAATTTTTTATTATTTCTGAAATCGTTTAACAATGAAAGAAATAATAAAAATCTTCCATATTTCTATTTGATAATTTTCAAAATCTGACGGAATGCTTGGCAATCTTTTTGAATATTCTCCAAAAAATGGGGTAAAATAAAAAATCATTTTAAATTTCCTCAGAAATATTGATAACATTTTCTTATTTTCTTGAAACCTTTTAAATTTCATAAAAAGCTTTTCAATCTATTGTTTGAAAATTTTGGTATGTTTTCAAAACTTGTTAAAATCTTCTACATTATTTTCCGAAATTTAAAGAAATCATTAGAAATGTTTACAAATCTTTTTAAATATTTTCTTCAAATTAAGTTTTCAAAATTAAAAAAAAATCAATTTTTCCTGGAATCATAAAAAATTACTATCTTAAAACATTGTTGTAAAACATTTAAAAATTCGTAAAAAAAATCCGAAATAATTCCTAAAAAATATTAAGTTTTGCAATTATTAAAAAAATGATCCTTAAATCTTTCAGATTCTTTTTCGCATGGCATATTTTTAAATCATTAATTCATTTATTAAAATAAAACTTAATTCATAAAAAAAATGTTCCCAGAAATAATATTTTAGGTATTGCTAATCTTAAATCTTTCTTAATATTAAAAAAATGTGCAATGAAAGTTTTCTCTTTTATCAATAATGTGTGAAAATATTATTAACTATATTTTATCAAAGAAAATTACTGATTCGGAAATTTAGAGTTACTGAATTGATGGCGCAGCAAATTCAAAAGAATAAACTGAAAACAGCAACATGAGAAGCAATTTTCACACAGTATGCAGCCAATCAGGTAGAAGGTAGACGACGAGTGCGAGATTTTCAAGAATTTCGTTTCACCTGTTTTTTTCAATAGGAAATAGGAAAACTGGAAATTTTTTAAGAAAAAAGACGAAAATATGAAACAGTACTTCTATTAAATGAAATATACAATTATGTGTTACTTGATGTAAAGTTGACAAATAATATCACTGTGAAATACAAGTATAAAATACAAGTCTAATCGCCTTTCGGTATGCCAGGTCTTCGCTGCGAATATTTTCGTTTAACTAACTATCGCTAACTCATCGCTAATTACATAGCGTAATCAACGCCTGATTGATCCGCAGCGATAAGTGACTTGTCCTAAAGAGAACGTATGTAGACTCTTGTAATATAAAAAATTAACAAATGAAAGAATCAGGAGAAGGTCAAATATGAAAGGAAGGAAACAGAAAAATCGCGAACCTAGGAGTTACGAAAGAAGGGTATTCTCTGAATATTGGGAATTCGACCATACTCGATTAGAAATTCGAATTTCACTATTGACTAAATTCTACTAGAACGTGATGGGATTCTCTTCGGCTCGATTCTCGCTAAGCGTTAATCTCTACAAATGTGTTTGTAGTTTTACAAAATCGCGTGACGCCCTCCCTCAACCAAATTCATATTGTCAATAATTTTCAAACAGTTTAGAAAGACTGACGGTCGTGTGCTTCAAGCTGGAGTAAGTATATCAAGAGCAGCTGGAAAAACATAACTATTATTTGTAGCCCCAGTTCAGTGTGCGAGTACTTTTAACTGTGAAGGCACCCTTATCTCGATTTCTCGAAATAAGAACGGGTGCCTTCACACAAAAAAGGTGTTTTTTTTTGTTTCTGTTTTCTCTATTCTCGGATTTTAGATAATAAAGATGCTCGTATTAGCATGTTGAGCTATCTATACAATTTTCGCATGATCTCTTTCGAAGTAAATTCCTTTCTTATTTGCGACGCTTTTCAGAAAAGTGCACTTTCACAGATTTTGCCTCCTCGTCCTAAGCTTTCAGCGAAGCAACATCGAGTCGCAGCTCAGGCAAGTCTGTAAAGGATTTAATTTAATCGCTAGCGATGCAATAGTATCGGTATGAAAGAATCATACAACATTGAGCTTTGTCAAATACTGAATTATTATATCTTATCTTCCGTGTGGAGTGATCATGCACAGACTTGGTACATATTGAGTATAGGTTCGACTTTGATTTATTTATTTATCTATGTATATATTTAATATCAATATCGAATCGGAGATTCATGCGCACTTATCTAAGGTAGTCTCCCATTTTCTATCATCGCAAGCTATTAACAGAAGCCTCGGTCTCTATATTCTTCTAGTCTAGATATTGGATGACTAAATTCATAGCTTCGCAAGTTGGTGACTCTGAAACTGAACGACAAAAGGAAGAAATTTTATTTTAACCTGTTTTATTTTTCTAATGAGTCGACAGTTTGGAAGATTTGATGAGAATCTTCTGTAGAGATGACGAGAACCTTTTCTAGGATGGATTTACATTAATGGAGAACGTAGACCATTGATGAAAGGACAGAATTTGTGACTTAACGTTCAGCCGGGAGAATACGAGTCGGATAAATAATTTTTCGATTTGACGGATGTAGGAATATCACAATGTTATAAATGGTGCCATTGAAAACATGTATATTTTTATAACTCATGCATGACTTCAGCTTTTTAAGTTTTGTGACCATTTATTACCGATTAATTACTATATTTTACCATAAATGATCATAAATTACCGAAAATTTAAGAAATTTTTTGGATTCTCTAAACTTACGTCAGTTTTATAAGTCTTAAAAATTTTGGAAATTTACAATAACTTTCAAAATTTTAAATGAATTATCATAAATAACCGAAAGCTTCCGGAAAATTATAGATTTTCTGAATTTCCGTCAATTTAATAAATTGCAAAAATTTCGGACATTTTTGAACATTTTTAAAACTTCTCAAAATTTTAAACTTTCATACATTTTTGATCATTTATAACATTTTTGTTTAGAAATTTAAATCAATTAACAAATTAAAAAATGTCACAAAATTTAAATAATTTTAGAAATTCTGAAATGGAATTTTATGGAATTTTAAAAACTTCAACAATTTATAAAATTTTTGAAGTTTCAGAAATTTTTAAAGTTTTAGAAATATTACAAAATTTAACTTGGTAACTTATAAATTTACCATAAATTTATAATTTATATATTTATTTAATCATATAAGTCTGAACTGATGCATTTGTTATAAAAAATATCGTATGCACCAACCGGTTGGGAACTTTTCATGACTCGTGTATTTTTTCAGTACTCCCCCAACACGCAATGTTGCTGCAATGTGGCATGACAAAATTATTAATACTGGATACAATGTTGCTGGAATATATAAATGTCCTCTCCCAATCAATATTCGATTGCAATATTGATAAAATTTTGCAGCAATATTGTATCAAAATCTTGCATAAGACCAGCATTAGAGATATATTTAATTGGGCGAAGACATTCATATATTACAGCAAGATTTCTACAATATTGTGTGCTGTCAGAGGATCGTCATCGGCTCGCGCTCGCTCGCCTACGACCCGTACTAAAAAAATTACGCGCGTTGAAAATGTCGCATTTCTTCATCTTGGTGCATATAATATACTATACAGCATGCAATATGGTAGAAATATTGCTGCGATGTTGCAAAAATCTTTCATGAATATTGTAACAACATTGATACAACGTTATGAAATAATAATGCAGTTTTGTAAGAGGAAAAAGTAAGGGATGATCTCAAATCCTGACACAGTTTTTGGCGCTAAGATCTTCTAATAATAGTTTGTTTAAGATTCTTGAAAGTAAGGAGACCTTCGAAAATTACCAAAAGTTTGCGGTAAATTACCATAAGTTACCACTAACCTTTGGTAACTTTTTTAGATGCTGTATCAATGTTCTGTCAATAATCATACAAGATTACAGACTTCACACTCTTTTCTCTAACTAAATTATTATAAATAAGAAAATCCATAAGAAATCAATAAGAAAATGCAACTATTTATGGTTAAAAGTGAATTCTTTTTTGTTGAGAATTCTAGCTTCATTTTTTTGGTTGAAAATTCATCTCTTTCTTTGAAAGTTTAACTATTTGGTAGAAGCCTCGTTTTTTTAGTCGAGAAATAATTTTTTTAACTTCAAATGTAACTATTCCATTTTTGGTATAAAACTTAAAGTTTGTTTTATTGAATATTCTACTATTTAAGTAAAAGTTAAAATTTGTTGTTAAAAATCAATTTTTTAGATAAAGATTCATCTCTTTGGTTGAAAATTCAACTATTTTATCGAGCGCTTGTTTTTTGTTGAAAATTAATTTTTAACTGTAAAAAAATGTAAAATGTAACTAATTTTTTGGTTTGAATTTCATTTTTTTTAGGGCTTATTCACAAAATACCTGATACGTTTAAGGGTGGGCGGGGGTCTGCGAAAATATGATTCTACATGTTAAGAACAATAGAAAATGTATCACG
>JAAAKG020184216.1:0-25538 GCA_010014905.2 Druon quercuslanigerum
ATATAGACCAGTAGACAAACAAAATTAACATCTAAAATTAATAATAAATATTCCCTGGTCAATAAACCTAAGATCAAAAATTAAAATATGAAATTATTTATTAACCGAAAATGGAATCCAAATTTGCAGTTGAAGGAATTAATTTTCAATACTAAATTATGATTTAATCAGAGTAAACTGAGATCATTTGAAAATTCTACGACTGTAAATAAAGTAGAAATCAGTTTTCTAAATTGAAAAAAATGATTAAACTAATGAAAAATTGAATTTTACTGCTGTCAGAAGTAAATTTTCGGGTTTTCAAATAAATTCCCGGTCATTTCTCGGTTTGCCGGTCAACTCTGGTGGGGGATACAATTAAATGAACTTTTAATGGAAACACGATGATAGAAAATTATAAGATTTCTCGGCAGATAGAGTTAGATAAAAACTTTCAAGATGCTGGAAGATAGGATTTGATACAAGTTGTCCGATTAAGATTTAAAAGAGTTCCACTGAGATAATATTGATAGAAAAGTACAAGATTTTTTGACGGATAGAGTTAGATAAAAACTTCCAAGTTTTCCGAACATAGGATATGATACGAATCTTCTATGAAGAAGATTTAATAGACTCTGCATGAGAAAACATTTACAGAAAATTATAAGATTTCTTGATAGATAGAGCTCGAGATAGAGTTAGATAAAAGTTCCAAGATTCTGCAAAATAGGATTTGATTCAAGTCTAGTGCGAGTAAGATTTAATTATTTTAAATTAAATAGAATTATTTTTTTTATCAAATCCTATCAAACTTTTTCAGCAGGGTATGAGGTATTTGTGTTTTGACTTGATAATTGAACATCAATTTGGACTTATGGTACTTTTAAAGTGTTTTCGTAAACTTTTGATTTCGGCGAAGTGGGTCTTTGGACCTTTTCATGAAGATATGGACTTCGATTTGGCAAAATGTGTCTAACACTCAAAGGACTTGGATCCATTTGTTGTATTTTTATCGGTTCGGAGTACTGATTTTTGGATAAGGCATCACTTCTCTTTTTTTCACTTGCAGATATTGTCTCCAACATTGCTGGTAACTTTCCTCCGAAGAATCGACCTTTACAAACTACTAAAACAACTATTGTGATTGTTAGAAACAAAATCATAACTGTTAAGGCACCTACGAGCCATCCTAATTTTTTATCTGAAAATTGTAGAAAATACAATTTTTAGTAAAAAAAAAAAGTAATAATAATGTATGATGAGCTGATGAGTAGTGAAAACTTTTAGAATTTCTTAAATTTAGTTGAACTTACCATCTAATTCTTCCAATAATAGGAGACTATCATTTCCAAGTTCCAGTGTAAGGTCTCCATTTTTCAACAAGAATTTACATTTCCATTGTCCAAAGTCGGAAGGTCCAGGCACGAAATGAAGAGTACAGACACCATCAGCATGTTCCATTATCATGTAGTATCTAAATTAAAAAAGATATTCAGATCATTCGATCATATAAATTAATTGAATTTCGAAATAATGCAAGATTTATGTGAAAAGTTAGTATTAGTTTGAGAAGTAATTCGACGGCCTCCATCCGAGTTTAAGGGGGTAGTAGGGTTAATTCGATCAAAACAGGCCATTTTTAATGACTCTTTTTAGAAAAAACGGTTATTGCAAATTTATTTTAGTAATTGGTACATATAAAAATAACTTTTTAAGAATATTTTCAAAAATTTGCAGTAAAAAATAAGCATTTTTAAGCTCGTGACACCAGGTTTTCGGATAGGTCCCGAAAAAAAGTTACTTTGCTGTGTCACGCAGAACGCAAGACTGGATCATCTGAAACCAAAAATAAAAAATAATTTGATTAATTTATGAGTATCCCTAGGTCGCAAAGCTGAGTTTTATTTTATTTTATTTAATGTTTTTGTAAAATTTTGAAGAGAAAAAAAATGATTTTCGAGATAAAATCGGCATTATTTATTGTTAAATAAACAATAATAACGGTAAAAATAATAAAACTCAGCGTTGCGACCTTGCAAGTTTCGTATTGAAATAGTTTACAAAATTTCATAAGGATCGGTCCAGTAGATTTTAAGTTACAGTTGGCACCGTCCTTGAAAACGTTGAGCGCGAGAAAAATGCTTCAAAGTTTTGCATAGTAAAAAAATCTAAATTTAACACTGATTAGAAATTTTTCAATTTACTCACACAGAATCATCAATGCCAGGTCCATAAAGTATAAAACTTTCATCTAGCATGTCCAAAGAACTATTAGTTCTTACCTACGACGAACTTTGTCTTCTTCAGCCGTACCGGAGCGGTCGATCACTAATAATACCATACCTTTCTCAATTTTGCTCTGAATAACTTAAAATTTTGACACAATATTTTTAAGATGTTGTACACTCATTTTATTAAATAAAAAAAAAACAGGCTTTTTTTCGTTAAATACCCTACTACCCCCTTAAGAGAGCCAAGCGCGCTTCCTAGGACTTAATTTTCTGTCAATGTATCACAAATGATAACTTCGCCTACAATTATGAATTGCTTGAAATCATATTTTAACCACATAATGTAAAGGAGTAAATACAATCCGTCGCATAGGGGTTTTTTGAAAAATGTGCTTGTTGTTGTTTTTTCTTAATTAATTGAAAATATTATGCATTTTATGCGCCTGAGAGGGAGCAAACCGCACCGTGAGTGTACCCATGGTAAGCCGATTATCGGCGCCATCAATTAATTAATTGAAAATATTATGCATTTTATGCGCCTGGGAGGGAGCAAACCGCGCTGTGAGTGTACCCATGGTGAACCGAATATCGGCACCATCAATTCACCATGGGTACACTCACGGCAGCGGTTTGCTCCTTCTCAGGCGTGTAAAACGTATAATATTTTCAATTAATTAAGAAAAAAATCAACAAGACCATTTTTCGAATTAACCACTTCCAGTTTATTCTAAATTTTTTAACTCACTTATTTTTGATTGAAGAACTATCATTTTTCTTCTTCGTAAGAATCTCCAATCCATGAATCCACTGGCACTGAGTTTTTGGTGGAACTGGGCCAATTTTGCATGCCAAAGTTACAGCCTGATGATGAGCAGCCCAAAGTGTCACTGTCACAGGTTCTATAAATATTGACAGCAAAATTAAATCAGTTAAATTTTCTCTGTAAAAAGGTTTCCCTGACACCTTGAAGCTTTGCGATTTCTTCTTGTATACACCTTCCCACTTCCCAGACACCAGAGCGTGAATTCTGCTCGATTCTATAAGCATGATGTGTAATAAAGGTGATAGAAAATGAAAATGTAGTATAGAGAAGACCGAGGTGGTGCAAATTTATAGTTGTTTAAATTTAATTTTTTAGGTTTGGTGATTGCCCCCCCCCCCCTCCACACACAAGCGCGCTTACAATTTGGTCGTTTAACGTGAAAAATATCTTTTTTAACATTTGATTTTAAATAGGTAAAGCTCAATTTTAAAAAGATGGAAGAAAGAGGTACTTGTTATTAACTTTTGGTAAATTAAAATTTAGTTATTTTTTTAAGAATGTTCAAGGCATAATTTACAATAGGTATAACTTTTAATCTGACCCCACAACTCCCTTATATTGTGCGTGGAAAATGCACCGAAAAATTAGATTAATTATTTTTATTCGAAAAGTGACAAGCTTGCAATTATTTTTTAACAGATACTCATATTTTTAAACTATTATTATTTGTTTAAACTTTTTTTTAGTAAATTGGGAAAAGTTACTTTTTTCGGGATAAATAATATAGATTATGAATTTCAAAAGTATAAGTTTTCGTTTAACATAATTTGCAATTGTTTAAAAAATGTATATTTGTAATGTTTGTTTACTCTCTATATTTGAATTAGCAAGAATAGGATTACTAAATTAAATCAGTCAGAATTTTTACTGATCCACAAAACAATCTCACTGATTTAAATAAATAGAAATTGTGAAAAGTTCTTATTTTCTGGAAATTATGGCGCAGGCAATGGATTTCAAGAATGATATTTTATGTGAAACACAGTTTAAAATTATTTAAACAATTAATATTACTTGTTACTTTTCATATAGGAATAATAGAAAAAGTTCAAGTTTTTTCAAATCACTTATACTATGACGCTTATTGATCAGTATTTAATTATCTCAGCAGAAATGGTCTGAAAAATTTACTATCAGTAACGTAACTAAAATATTATTTAAACAAAAGAAAAGTTTGTTAAAATATCTGACAAATATCTTACAAAAAATATATATTACTTTCAAAATTTGTTAATTGTATCATTATATCCTGAAAATAATAAATATTCAAAATTTACAGGTAAAATTGTTAACACAAATTAAATTTCTTTGAATAATTCCCAAATATTTTAAACAATAAATTTTTATCATGAAAAATAATAACTTTATATGATATATAGGGAAACAAATTGTTTAAACAATAAATGACCATTTAAAATATAAAAAATTATTTATAAATACTTCAAAACAAATCTCTTATTGACCAATAATAATTAATGTTGAAGAAATAAAAAAAATACCATTTTTAGCATTAGTTTGGCGTAAACATGTTATTAAGCATTTTTGGGGCATTTTCGGGGCACAATTAAAAATGTATTACTTGGAAATAATTCCTTGAACATTCCTTAAGAAGTGACTAAACGTTAATTTTAAAAAAGTTTAAAAGTTTAAACATTTGTTTTGCGTCCTTTTTGTTTTTGTTCTGTTTATAGGAAGGTGGAGAAAATTCTAGTATTTTTAAAAATCTTTTTCATTGTGTCTCTTATTAAGTAGTACTATCTTATCTAAGCGAAATCGATCTGAAAAATTAACTATCAATAACGTAACTGAAAAAAAAAATTGTTAAAGCAAATGAAAGTTTCTCATATAATTGTCAAATTTGTTAAACAAGAAATATTTCTCTTGACATTCATAAACTGTTTTATTTACGTTTGACAAGAAAAATTATTGTTTCATCAATTAAAAATTAGTTCAAAAATACATCGAAACTTGTCACTTGTCGAAAAAAAATAATTAATATTCAAAAAATATTTAAAATACCATTTTTAGCATGAACTTTGTATAAAAATGCTATTTTTCATTTGTTTAGTAATTTTTCGGACAAAATTAAAATTTATTGCTTGGAAATTATTCTTCGAATATTTATCAAGAAGTGACTAAACTTTAATTTAAAAAAAGTTAATAACAAGTACTTCTTTTTCAATTTTTTCAAAGACCGAGCTTTTCCAATTTGAAATCCCAGGTTAATTTGAAAAGCCCGTATTATTTTTAATGTTAATTTTTAAAAAATAGGGAATTTCTTTTCTCAGAAAACTAAAAAATTGGGGAGGGGGGATCGCTCACCAAAAATCGAAAGAAAATTTTTTTAAACATCCTAAAAGAATTCATTTGAATTAGGAAAGCTTAAGAATAAGGAGAGGTGAGAGTTAAAATACTCAGTCTGACATAGTAGAAAATTTGTTTATTTCCTAAATTTTTCTACAAATTGTGGAACCACAATTTCAAACGCACAGTTGCTTCAAGTTTATCTCATTGTTTTTATCCCTATAATAATCGCCAGTTAACTATACACAACAAAATTCGATGCACAGATAAAAAATATTCTCTTTGTGAATTAATAAATATATTGTTAGATGTTTTTAAAAAACTCACAATCAGTCAATGTGTTATGGCAATATTGAATTTAAGGATGTTCCTTATTATAAAGAAACAATAGTTTATATCAGATTAAGACTATTATTTTGTATAAATATTTTCTCTGTAGTCCTCAGCTTCTGCCTTTTTAGATAGAGAATATTTTCAGTGATAGAAGTAAACGTTGATTAAATTAATGTAGTTAAAACTGACGAATAAAAAAAGTCGACGATCGATTCTTACGCACAGAGTTTCATTCATCAAGGCACTAGTTGATAAACTTATTTCGTTCCTTAAACAAAATCTTTGGAAATTTACCACACTGTATAGGGGCGATCGATCCAACAAATTGTATGCTGTGTATTTTAGCATCAGGCTCTTGCGTGAGTGGCAAAGCAACCGGATGCTCTGCATAAACATGATGCATAGCTACACTCTATCTATATGCTCCGTACTTTCATTTGTCACGTCCTGGTGAAAAAATGCGCAAAGCAAATCGTGCGATTGTGATACAAATTATGACGTTTCCTTTTACCGATAACGAAAAATCTTTAGTCGAAAACGTACTCATTCTCATAAAATGTATGATCACAATACAAAAATATGCTTAACATGGAAGTCTCCTTGAAACTCATTGAAAGCATCAATTTTCTTGAATAATACTGGCAAAATATTCTATATTTTACTGGTACCATTACTGTTAAACCGGTTCGTTGCAGTGTCAAAATAGTATATTTTGATACGAGAGGTCAAATGGGAGGTTTGCTCACTGCGAGTGTGAAGGCTCACTGGGATTGTGAAGGCTCATTGCGAGTGTGAAGGCGGAGAATGAACTCAAAGGGTGCCTTCAGACTCGCAGGGGAGCAGCAATTGGCCGTGAAACCTCGAGTATCGAATACAATTTTTCTTTACAAATTACAATGCATGACCTGAGATTGCATACCGTTAACAGGTATTCTCCAAACGGTGGCCAAACGAGGGTTTTGCATATATGTGTAAAGAAATAAAATTTTCGAACGCTTGAGAGTTTTCTATTATTAAACTAAAAGGACTGTCTTAAACTAAAATTATGATCTTAAATAAAAATAACTAACACTTTCACACACGGAATATCACGAGAAAAAATAAATAAAATGGAATGAAAATGAAGTGAGCTTTGAAAATCAGGAAATATACTCGTACATTATCTAGATACTCTTACTTACTTACGTACCTATAATGGACCGTTCAAAAACTACGTACGTCACAAATATGCCCCTCCCCTCCCTTTACATCCGAATTTTTTTTATTCAATTCAATTTTATTCAATTGAGTATTAACCGCTCACGATTTCGACTTGAAATATATTGCATTTTCAAAAAATTAGTCGAATTTTCAATGAAGAATGATCAATTTTTAAACAACAAAAAAATCAGTTTTAGACCAAACAGTTGTATTTACAATTAAATAGTTAAATTTTTAAACAAAAGAGAGGAATTTTCAAAAAAGTACTTTAATATTCAATCTACTAAGATAAATTTTCAACAAAGATCTTTTCTATCCAAAAAGAAAGTTGAATTTTTAAAACAACACAATTAATTATCCACCAAACAGTTGCATTTACAACCAATTAGTAGTTGAAATTTGAAGTTAAAGGGACGAATTTTTAACAAAATATATGCATTTTTTTATCAAATTCTTAAACAAATAAGATAAAACTTGAACAAAAACGGTTGCACTTCAAATCCAAAATCACGAATTATCCATCCAAAAATACAAATGCTCAATAAAACAGTACAATTTTCGATCAAAAAAAGAAAACTTTTTAACAAAATGTTTCAATAAATAAATAATTAAATTTTAAACAATATAGTTGAATTTTCAATTAAAAGGACGAATCATCAAAAGAAGGAAAAGAAGCTTTAACAAAAAAGTTTAATTATCAAACAAGTAGTTAAATTTTTATTTAAAAAATGTTAATTTTAACAAAAAAGATAATAATTGATATTTCAGCACACATAACAAATAATTTTAAATAAAAAACACTCAAATTTAATTAAAAAGATTAATTCTCAATAAAAAGTGTAATAGTGATGATTCAGTGAAAAAAGATTTTAATTTAAATCATAAATACTGGAGTTCAACAAAAAAAAAGGATTTTTAACCAAATAGTTGAATAATGAATCAGACAAGAATAATTTTTTACCAAATAGTTCCACTTTTAACCCACAAATATCCAATTTCTATACCCAGAGCTCAATTTTCAACTAGAAGTGATTTTTGATTCAAGATAGCAGTTGAATTTTCTAACCAAAAACATGAATTTTCAACCAAAATATCTAAATTTGCTACAAAATACAACAATGTTCAACCAAATAGTACAATCTTAAACTAAAAACTGTCAATTTCCAACAATAATTGGAATATTTAAATTTTCAGTTAAAAAAAATAAATTTTAAAACAAAAAGAAAAAGAATTTTAACAAAACAGTTCAATTTTAAACTAATAAAATAAATTGTTCACAAAGAATTTAGTCTTTCAACTAAGTAGTACAATTTTAAACAAAAAAATGATGAATTGTCAATTGAATTCTTCTTTTTGGGTTCTTTTAATTCAGTTCAGATTTAAGCGAAAAAATGAGAAAAGGGGAAAGTTTCTTGAAAACAGAAGAAAAAGAGGAATTCTTGAAAAGAGGGATAAAGAGGGGGATAGGGGAAAGAGTAAACGAGTGTGAAGTCTGTATTTAGTTGCAAAATAAAATCATTAAATTAAATTTTTTGAAACATGTCAAAAAACTGTTATTCACGTGACGTAGTTTTTGAATTGCCCCATAACGCAACGTCTAATATTACCTACATAAAAAATTGAGCAACTTTAAGCTACAAAACAAAACGTATTTCAAATTCACTCTTATTGCACAGAACGCTATATCTAAATACTCCGGTGATATTTTTTAATAACACTAGATATAAAAAATGCATCACTTAAATACAAGAAGTTACACTGGATTTTGGAATTAGGTGCAGTTTTGGACATAGCTTGTAATGACCTTCAACATAAATCGAGACCGCCCAAAGTTAAACACGCAGGGCTGTCTTAACCATTTCTGTTGGATTTGGACGCATGAGGCAATCTGATGCAACTAACGCGCTGATAGTGCGGTCCTCACCCAAGTTCCAGTGTACTGACAAGGGCGGTAAAGCCTCGTACTAATTAAATATTATCAGGATGGAACGTGATCTGTTATCTTCAAAAATTATGTAAAAAGGTTTTGACCATCAAAAATTACAATTTAATCTTGTATGCGAGGAAAAGGAAATTCGACAAGTCATGAAAATGATAACGACTACCTATAGAATATAAATTAGAGGTATAGCTGAGGTAGCATTCGTTTGTAAGTGTGCCATATTAAAAAAAATTTAGATTCAAGATTTCGAGAATACGAAAAAGGGCCTATTCTAAGGAAAATTCAAAACTACTGATCCCTCCTTTCACCTCCCTTTATATTAATCATTTGCTATTTTTACAACATTGTTTCTGATTAGATTTTTGTTGGTTGTACTATTTCTAGTTCAAGCTATTAAAATAAAACGGTTTCCTATTAAAAACATTTGAAGTTGAGCCATTTTTAAATTAAAACGGTAATATTGAGAAATTTTAACCCTAAAATCCTATTTAAACTGCAGTTTTGAAGGTGTCTTTTTTTAATGAAAAATTAAATTAGCAGCCATTTCAAGTTTTAGCGTTTAAAAATTTTTTGGAATGAAGAAGTAACAACTGAAATATATTCAAAAGGAAAATTGAAATTTAAGGAAAATTTATACATAGGTGTTTGAAAGTTTTCGAAAGTGAAAATTTTAAATGATAAAAGTTGAACAAATCGAAATAAAATTATTACTAAAATTTTAAAAATGAATTAAGCTAAATTTGACTACTATGGTCGAAACGCATTCAATTCCGTAAATAAAGTTTTCAAGTTTTATTGATTTAAATGCAGAATTTCTTTAAAACTAAACAATTTTATAATAAAAATGGTACAAATAGAATAAATTAATTCTGGTTTTGCAAACGTTCAAACGTTTACAATGAACTAATTACCAACTGTAGACCTTTCAAATTAAACTTTTTTAAAATTGAAATCATGGAATGATTTTCATTTAATTTATATAAATTTATATAATTAACGGACTGAATAAAAGTTTATAACTATGCAGTTTAAAATTTAAAATTGTACTTACATATTTAAATAATACATTCAAAAATGGTACAAAATTGAAATTAAAAATTCATCGATTTTAATTTCAACTGGGAAGCTAAATTTGAATCATCGTAATATATTACATCGTAATATCGTGAAAATGGATTTTTAAAATCAGACTTTCGAAATAAAGAATTTAATTAGAAACATTAAAAATTCAACAAACTTTACTTAAATTAATAGGACTTAGAGATTTTAAGTAATACACTCAGAAAAAAGCTTTCTTTAATTAAAAAAAAATTTCTTCGAATCGATGGAAGATATTCATTGGCTCTCAGACAAAGAAATTTATTTCTTTATGTTTACGTTATTTTTTGCTAAATAAAAAAAATGTGTTAAAGAAATGGTTTCTTCGATAAAAGACACCTTTTTTCTAAGAGCAACGTTTAAAATTAACACTTGGTATATTTGTAAATTAAAATTCAGAAATTTGCAATAGTTTTTGTTAGGAAGATTGATCAATTTCACAATTCTAACATGTTTGAGAAACTGTCTATTCTCACAAAATTTTCCGTGAGATAAAACCCTTTTCCAATGCCCATTTCTAAACAGAGTCAAAAATTTTGAACTGATAGCGAAAAACTAAAAAAATACAATTTAAAGTGTTCAAGTTTTAACGATTCCAAAGCTGAAAGTGTTTCAAAGTAAACAATTTTCAACAAAAATATTCAAATTAAAAAATCGAGCCTTTTGCACCTGCGTTTAAAATTCGGTACTATGAAACGAAAAAATTTAAAATAATTAATTTAAAAAAGCATTTAAATATGAAAAATTTGTAAACAATACAACATATATAACACTTTTTTTAGAAACATCACGATCCGTGTAGAACGCAAACTGAGAAAAAAATTTACAATCTCAAGAAAATGTACCAACACTATTGAACCCAATAGAGATTATGTAAATTCTATAGTATATAAGTTGTAAACGATAAAACATCTGGTTTTGTAGCAGGTTTCTTGATTCAATATGATATTTATTGAGAAAGTGAATTTTTTCTCAATGTAAGCCTTAGAATAGACCCTGACATGAAAAGAAATAAAAACTTAATGAGAGGAAATAAATATTCATCTAAATTAAACTCGCATCCAGCAACTAGTACCTAATAGTTCATAGTCTCAATAAATATGCTATTTACGATTAGAGCAAATAAAGATACGCGAGAAGGTACCTGCCGAAAGTACCATTTTCGATTAGACTCTCTTGTCTCAGATTTCTAACTGAAAAAAACCAGCAGTACCTTCTTTCAGTGTGATAATTTCGCCACTGATGAAAATGTAAGAGCTCTCTTAATTAAGAGTCCTTGATCACTTGTATCATCAACCTTCCACTGGGCAAACTAAAACGACATGCTAGGTCAGGGCTCACCAGAAGTCAATCATTGACTGACATGGCTGACAGTGTCAGTCACGCAATCTAGGTCAAATAGTCCCCAAAAAGTCGACTGATCGTAACAACCCTAATCCTTTGTACAATTAGTATGATTCTTGGAAACCGAAGATAGAAATTATATAAAAACTGTCTGTCAGTCAGTGATTTGTGTCAGTCAACACCTGGCGAGAGTGGTGAGCCCTGTGCTATGTCAATAGCTAAGAATGTTTTCCACCACCAAACCAAGTGAGTGCGAACAGGTTGTGCAAGATGTCATCGCGGATAGATGGATGTAGATTTGTACATTTGCACATTTGCACGTTTGCACATTTGCACATTTGCACATTTGCACATTTGCACAATGTCAGAATCGCTGTGTGATTCTCTCAGGATTCAATGATACCTGGTTCGAGGAGGCTCAACTTGGCTGGGGATGCATCAGTGTAGTTTGGTCGACTTCGACTTTTGGCACCACAGGTCCAGAGGCCTTCCTGTTCAGCAAGGGCATGGCTCAGTCTCACACTGCAGTCCCTGGCTTCAGCTCCAGCTGGAGGAAATTGTTTTACCACCACTGTCGTGTTGGAATTCACTGGAGTCAGCGACCATCGACATTGTTCAACTGCTGACGATGTTACACATCGGAGCTGAACACTTCCTCCAGATGATATTTGAATGTCCTTGGAAAGTTCCGAAAAGTCCACATCTTCTGCAAAAACAGGAAATGGTAAAATTAGGAACATTCGCTGAGAAAGTGGGGTCGTTTTGTTAGAAGACGTCCATAGACTGCGTTACCATTTTTTGGCTATTTTTATATCAACCCATTTTCAAGCACGCAAGATAAATTTCCAATCCAAAGCAACGAATTCTTAATAAAACAGTTGAATTTTCATACAAAAAAGATTACTTTAATAAAATAGTTGAAAGTTCAATAAAATAACAAGGAAGTTCATGTTCAAAGAAGAAAGATGACTTTGTAACACAAAAGATTAATTTTAAAACTAAATGTACGAATTTTTAACAAAACTGTTGAATTTTCGAAAAAAAAGATGGCTTCAACAAAATAGTTGACTTTTCAAGAAAATAAATAATTTTAAATCAAGCAAGATTAATTTTCAAAGAAATAATTATTTACAACTAAAAAAGATAGTTTTTCAATTAAAAAATTTAATTTTTAAGTTTTCAGTATAATAAATTGATTTGCAACAAAAAAGGTGAAATTTTAAACAATTTAATTCAACGAAGAAAACATATTGACAACCAAATACTTCAATCTTCAATCGAAAAGATGAATTTTCAACAAGCAAGAAAAAATGCTACTAGAAAAAAATTAATTTTTAATAAAGTATATCAATTTTCAAACTATCATGGGTAAATTTTCAACCGAAAATATAATGGTTAAATTTTAAGATAAGAAATAAAAATTTTCATCGAAAAGGAACGAAATCTATAAGTTAATTAGATTTTCAACCAAAAATATGAACAGTTTAATTTTCTAAGATTTTCTTGCATTTTCAAGCGAAAAAGATGAATTTTCTACAAAAATGTTAATTTACAAACAAATAGTTGAATTTTTTAAATTAAAATTATGAATTGTCTAAGAAATATGCAATAGTTAATAATAATTTTTTGTCCAAAAATCGAATTTTGATTAATATAGTTAAATTTTTAACCAAAAAGATAAATTTTTAATCCAAAGCAAAGAATTTTTAATAAAACAGTTAAATTTTTATATATAAAAGATTACTGTAATAAAATAGTTGAAGGTTCAATAAATATTTAGGTTTGCACCAAAGAATTGAATTTGCAAACCGTAAAGTTTAATTCTTAACAAAGAAGTTCATGTTCAAAGAAAAAAGATGACTTTTTAACACAAAAGAATAATTTAAAAACTAAATAGACGAATTTTTAACAAAACTGTTGAATTTTCGACAAAAAAAGATGGCTTCAACAAAATAGTTTATTTTTCAAGAAAATAAATAATTTTAAATCAAGCAAGATTAATTTTCAAAGAAATAATTATTTACAACTAAAGAAGATAGTTTTTCAATTAAAAATTAAATTGTTAAGTTTTCAGTATAACAAATTAATTTGCAACAAAAAAGGTGAAATTTTAACCAATTTCATTGAACCAAGAAAACACTACTAGAAAAAAATTTTTCTTTAATAAAGTAGATCAATTTTCAAACTATCATGGGTAAATTTTGAACCAAAAATAGAATGGTTAAATTTTAAGATAAGAAATAAAATTTTTCTTCTAAAAGGAACGAAATTTCAATAAAATAGTTCAAGTTTCAACCAAAAAAATGAATAATCTACAAATTAATTAGATTTTCAACCAAAAATATGAACAGTTTAATTTTTTAAGAATTTCTTGAATTTTCAAGCGAAAAAGACGAGTTTTCTACAAAAATGTTAATTTACGAACGAATAGTTTAATTTTTTAAACTAAAATTAAGAATTTTCTACGAAATATGCAATAGTTAATATTAATGTTTTGTCCAAAATATCGAATTTTCATCAATATAGTTAAATTTTTAACCAAAAAAATTCATTTTTTACCAAACACGGAGAATTTTCTATAAAATAGTTAATTTTTTTTAACCCAAAAGAATGAATTTTCAATCAAAAAAAAGTTTTTAACAAAATAGTTTAACATTAAACCAACATTAAATAAGCTTGGTTTCATAAACTTAGTTTACAAAATTTGAATATTTTAAATTAAACCAAAAAGTTTAATTTTTAATCAAAAGATGATTTTTTTACCAAAAAAATTATTTTCAGGCAAAGAAACTCAATTTTCAACCAAGAAGTTGAATTTTTGACTAAAAATATAACTTTCTAACAGAAAAATTGCATTTTCAACAAAGAAATTAAATTTTCAACCAAATAGAATAATTTTTAACCGAACGAGATGAATTTTGAACCAAAAATATAATAGTAGACTTTACAATTAAAAATAATGAACTTTAAACTAAAAATAATTTAATTTTCTTAATGGTTTCTATTATTTTTATGCGTGCTCCTGCGAAAAAACCAGAAAACGGTGAATTTGCTTGAATACAGGGAAAAATAAGAATTTTTTAAAAGGGAAAAAGAAGTGAATACGGGAAAGTTGATGAAGTTTAAAATATGGAATATCGTACTAAGCGTTTTTAAGCAAAACTTTCTTTGTTTGGTTTCATTTTTTTCTAATACATAGAATAAATCGATAAAATTTGACTTAAATATAATTTATTTAAAACCAATTCTCTCTAGCATCTTTTTTCAGTTCAGTAATAATACGAAAAAAAATCTCCTATGAGATTTTTAAGGTCCCAGAGCTTTAAAGCACAGAAGAATTTTTTTATACCTAAAATTAAAGAAAAATAATTTTTCGGATTAGTATCAGGTCAAAATGGTTTCATAACTTAAATTTTATTTTTGAGTTTCTTTCAGAGATGTTTTTTGGTCACTTCAAAAAAAAAACAGAAATAATCTGAATGTTATCTAAAGCGGAAAATAATTATGCTTATAATTCATTTTAGAGATTAATTATGTGTATTTTTAAAACAATTATGCATTAAACTGAACCGTGATTATAATGTCATGTCTTAAATATTGATTACTAAACGTTAACACAGTCTTTGCTGTTATAACAGTCGTCATGTTTAATAACACATTTAAGGCATTACATTATAAGCACGTCTAATTTTGATGCATGTTTGCTTTAAAAAATACACCTATAGTTAATGATTGAAATGAAAAAACGTTTTTCTTTAAAAAATGCATTCAAATTTTAATTTCTTTTCGAATTAAATATAGTGATTCACGATAACAAAAATCATTTAAGCATATTTGAAAGAATTACTAGAAGAAAATTTAACTTACCTGTCCATTTTGGACTAGATATCAATAAAAGGAAATTATTTTTTATTAAAAAAAATAAAATGTTATAGTTCGTTCAAATAAATTCTGTCCTAAACGATTTTTTTCAATTTCTTAATACAATTTTTTACAATTCATAAGGGAAACATCTGGTGAAGGTATAATTTTATAAATACAGGAAGAGAAACAATTTTGAACTTCATAAACTACTATTCATATCTAATAACGTTTTCGAAAAAACTTAGATTTTTAATCAATAGGAACGAAAAAATAGTTTTTTTCAAAAACTAACATTACGATTTTTTTGTTTTAGGGACTTTCACAGTTAAACCTGATTGAGGCTAGCCGCAAATTAGTTAAGTAGCCTTAAACAACCTTTTTTTTATCCCTATATTTTCTTTCACTTAGTGAAAAAACTTATTGAAGAATTTTTTATAAATTGAACTCAAATATTTAAACCGTGGCTCAGGGCGTTTAAACACTCAAAGTTTTTAATTAGTGATTTATTAATATTATTATTACCTCGACAGAGGTTGAAAATTTTCAATATACTTTTTTTATATACCTTAAATATTTTTTAAATACTTTTTTTCCTAGTAATTTAAAAACAATTTTAGTTCCGATTTTGGTCTTTTAAATAACCCTTATAATTGTCGTCAATTTTCCAATGAAAGAATTTGGTAAACATAACAGTAATATTTACATTATAAATATTATTTAATTCTTAACCTTGAGAAAGCTCAAATATGGAGCCGAAACGTTGGATGTGTATTGCAAAATAGCAACTTTCTGTGGCAATGACTTCCATTTTTTAACTGATCCTATGACCAAAAAGGAAATGATTGAATTATCTCAATTGAGACTTTATTTCCTCTATGAGTCTCGATTCATCTGATTTGATCATATGACAGATTTACATACAACTTCAGGGAGTTTAGTTTAGCATTTAAATTTAAAAACTCGATGAGAAAGGAATACTTTAACTGCTTCGGGGATCGAGCCCGGGTCCTTCCTTTTGATTGCCGGTCGACTGCTCTACCTCTGAGCAGAGTCTTTAGATTACAGTGGTATATTGCAAAAAAATATATTCTTTTGATCTAAGGATTTTCAAATGTGTAGAAATATTTTCAATGTGTAAAGTTTTGGAATTCCTTAAAAAACCTTGACATCTATAAACTCGCCTATCCTTAAAATTGGTTAAAATACAATACTCTTATATTACAGAACCTCAAGGCACATTTTTTAATCTTTAGAAATCTTTACAAAAGTCGCAGAATTACTGGAATTTATTTACCAGACGTATAATTTTTTCACTGAGAAAAATATACGTATTTGAGTTGACTACGAATTATTATGTAAAGAATACTTAAAACCGTCAAGACTTTATGGAAGTAATTTTAAAACTATTCTAAATAATCTTTGTAATGTTTCAGACAATAAAAAAAAAGCTTATCGAAAAGTACACAGTACATTTACATTATTGTTCTTAATATTTTTTAATCTTTTTGGGTTACTGATGGTTTTGTGAAAGATAGTACACTACTATACTAAATATACTACACTAATCAAAAACACATACCCAATGTGCCACATTGCCCCATGTTCCACATTGTCCCATGTTCCACATTACCCCGTGTGACATATTACCCCGTATGTCTTATTACCCTGTGTGCCATATCAGCCCAAATCTACTACCCTAACCCAAAGCGTAGACCTGATGTGCCACATTATCCTTTGAGCTATATGTCACGTGACATATTGCCCTATGTGCCATATTGTCCCATATTATCCCATATTATCCGAAATAAAATGCCCTAATCAAAAACCTAGACCCAATGTGCCACATTACCCCTTGCCCCACATTACCGCGTGTGGAACATTATCCCGTATGTCTTATTAGCTTGTGTGGTATATCAGCCAAAATATACTATCCTGATCCAAATCATAGACTTGCTGTGCCATATTACCCCATGAGTCGTATTGCCATATGTGAACTATTATCCCAAATATATTACCCTAACCAAAAACTCGAACCCTATGTGCCACATTACCACGTGTGCCACGATACATCTTATAGAATATAGCGTATCTTTTTTTTCCTTAACTGCTCGCTCAATCTCCCTAATTGCGCGCTAAAAATCCGTAACTGCTCAACACGAATAACCATTAAAAATACATAAAAATATGTTAAACATTGAGTAAAAATGTACACCCAAATTTGTAACCCTCCCTATTAATTATAAGTTTGAGTCTTTCAGACTCAGAAGATAAAGGACCTTTATAAAAATTATAACTGTCATTACCTTGCTCGTACATGGTAAGCTTCGCAGAAGAAGAAGATAGCATGGTGTTAATTCCAGGAATTGAAACATGACAGCTCCAGAAACCCTGTTCTTTAGCATAGACCCGGGGCAAATTTAGGCTGCAATCCCGCCCAACCTCTCCCTTGCTTGGGAATTCGTGGATAGTGACCTCATCTTCACTTCCGCTTAAAGGCTTCCAACTCCAGGCACATTTTTCGACACGGCCATTAGTCACACATTTCAATGTGGCCTCCGTGCCAATTTGTACCGACGTATCTTCCGGTGTTTCCACAAAGTTCACCTTGCCTGAGCCAAAAAAAGTCTAATTGGTTAGAAAGTTCGCTGATATCAACGATAAAGGAAGTAAATTTAGAAACTGAATATTATCTAAATAAGTTGATCCTACTAGAATAAAGCTTTCAACTCCTCAAGATCATTTATACTGATTTCTCAATTTTTTCTATTCATCAGTCAAGCCACGCCTCAAGCCTTTCACATACTTTACTAATATTTTCGCTTCCGTTGACCCCACTTGTTGCATAATGATCCCAAGAATCTTGACTGCCAAAGGTTTACCATAATTTACAGAAACTTGTCACCATTAATGTGCGAAATATTCTTTAGATTTGGAGAAGGATGGTCTTAAATAAATGTGCAAAATCAATGAAATACGTTATAAGTCAACAATAGTTATTTAACTAAAAGTTTCGAATTGATGATACTTCTGAAGATGATTCAAGAGGTTCGTCACATCTTCTGCGCAGAAAAGATCGAATTGACAAAGAGATTACAATCGGTCATTGATTATTCATTCTAAATTCCAAGCAAATCAGCGCTTTAAAAGAATAACAATTAAATATTCTCATTATAAACTGCACTTATAAGTTACAAATTGCCTACGAAATAATAACTCTTTAACTCTAATCGTTTAGACAAGACTCCTTCTCCAATTCATCATCAACTCAAACGTACTTATTAAATTATGGTACAGGAAATGTGTTAATACTCTTAAACATTCATCAATACTCATTTCCGATTTGAATCGATTACCAAGTGCCATAATTACATTGGCGCCGTCTAGAACTGAAGATAAAATTACGTCATAATCACCAGAGGGCAAAAGTGTCACTGTAGCAGGAGGTGCCTCGTGCAGAATCCCATTTGTTGAAAGACGAACACCACATGTCCACAATCCTTCTTCTTCATAGAGGACATTCTTGAACTTGACAGAACAATCATGATCTGCCTCTTTGCTGGGAGTGAACTTCTTCACAACTGTTGGATCTTTGCTGGAGTTCGAAGGCCTCCAGGACCATTCACATTGAACCACTGGTTTATTCACCAGACATCGTAAGAACACAGTCTCACCTGCTGCTATTTGTATTCCACGAGAAAGTTGTACAAATTCGACTGGAACATAATAGGAAGTTGTGAATGACCTAGGAATTCATTAACGTCTCAGAGTTGCAACAGACTAGAATGGGTAAAGAGATTTGAAAGAAACTGTTCATATTGAGGACAATAGAAAAAATTAGATATAGGAAAAATAAGTTTAGGAAGATAACTTCGATACAGCAATCGGCTAATTACACGTAGACTAATCAAAATTAGGTTAATCGGTAATAGATAATATGAAAATGAATAGAAAGTAATATATGAGGTTTTATCAAGTTTAAAATGAAGGTATTGTTTGTTGTACCTTCTGAGATGAGTAATCGAATAGGGTTTGCTTGGACAAAAGAGGAGCTGGTGTTTGTACGAGCAGCACAGGTCCAGAAACCCTCTTGTTCTTGTAGAATGTTCTTGAACTTGATGCTGCACTCGTTGCTCTCATTCCCGAAGGCCGGGAACTTCTTCACCTCGAGATTCCAAGGTTGTGACTGGTTCAACTGGCGCCAAGACCACTGACACTCGCGAACAGGGGTCATTGTTCGGCACAATATCTGTGCAGACGATCCGGCAGGTGCCTCTATTGCAGTATCTTGATTTTCGAAAATAATTGGTAATTCTGTAACAAATCAATCCTAAATTATTCCATGAATAGAATCTGGCCCATCTGCAAAAAGACGATGACTTGGAAAATTGTCCAATTTAGAATATTTTCCAGTATACTTTGTATTTTAATTATTTTAGCTAATTCTTTAACAAGTGAGAGGAAACCTTTCTATGTGTTAGAATGGTCATTAAATAATATATAGAATGATGAAAAATTAGCGATAATGAAAATAAACAGACCTTGATTAACATTAACAATGCTCAATCTCGCTGGCGATGTGCTGATGAATGGGTCATTATCAGAGATTCTAGCAGCACATGTCCAGTATCCTGTTTGCTCATGTTTTGTGCTCGAAAATCGCACCGAACAATCATTGCTATTGTTTCCGAAAGCAGGAAACTGTCGAACTGCTAAAGATTGCGTCGTTGTCGTGATTACCGAAGTTGTACTTACTACAAATAAATATGTTTTAGATTAATAAAGCCTTAAGGATATTGACCACAGAGTACTTATTAGAAACCAAAATTTTTTAATTTTTAAACGTCACCACACTATTTGCTTCCTTTTGACCGGTTTAGTTTAAAAAAGTAAAAAATTTAGTTTCAATACAAGTAAAGCTCTGAAGTGTTTGACATCTGAAATGATTCCTAAACATTTTTTTACGGAAATATAAATGTAGAATTTCACGTGGATAATATGGTAGCATCATGATACAATTTTAAAATTTTGTAATAATTTAATGGTTGCAATTTGACTGCAAAAAGAAAGTGAATTATTTACATTGAGACTCTTTAAATACAGATGTCCCGAATTGTGAAAAGTCAACATTTGTCAAAGCATTTCATAAAAATGTTTGTTTAAATGTTAAATTGTACACTAGTTCTTTTTTTGTCCTCGAAGCAATCTAGTGAAAACATTAAATAAAATTTTTAAAATAGAGTACAAATTCAGAAATAATTTTTCCACAAAAAAGAGTTCAAATTGAGGAGTAACATTTCGAAGATTCAAAAATATAAAAACCTCTTTTGGAAATGTGTTTGCTTTTGAATAGGGGAAAAGGGTTTTAAAAAAATAGTATTTTCGACTATAATTATCCTCTGAAAGTTACGTAGCAATAACAAAATTCTTGTGCAGCGTAAATTATAATTAAATTTAAATAAATTACATAAAATCATGATTTTTGAATATTTAAAATTAATTTGTGTACATATCTTAGTTTAACATAATTGAAAAAAAGTTCTAAATCATATTACTTTCAGTGTAAAATCAGTAGATGTTACTGTTATATATTGAGCATTATTTTTCAAGTATTCTCAATACAAAATGTTGGATTGGACTGCATAACTTTAGCTAACCGTGAATATTTTCAACTCTTTCAATAAAAAAAATAATAATACTTATTATTTTTAAGAGATCGATGGAAAGGGCGGGTAGCAGACAACATTATTTTTATTTTTTTATTTAAAGAGTTAAAGATGGTCAAAACAAGTAGTGTTTTTACAAAGTAGAAAATATTTTTCCCACAAACTACCTTCCAATATAATTGCACTTTTCCAATGCTTCAGTATAATCGAACAATTTTTATTTTTTTAGTAGAAGCAATTTATGACGAATACTTATTGCACATTAAAAGTACCAAATAGTCCCAAATAGTCAAAAATCATGATTTAAAATAAATTCTTTAAATTAAATTACAGTCTACGGTGTAAGTGCTAACTTTTAAGACTATTTCTACCAATCAAAGAAAAAACTGGGGGTTGTTCATATCCGATAGATGGTCATTGGCGGGTGCCGCCGTTTTCAACTTCTTATGTGCCAAAAAGCGCGGACTTATTCGAAATCAACAAATACTATGAATAATCATACAGATGAATATTGAAAAATGTTTTTTATTCTTAATAATTTTAATTTTTTTAATTTAATTTCTTTAAAAAATTTAATATGAACGTACTATGGCAAGTGTATATTATTTAATTTCAAATAGTACCGTCATTTCAAGAACGACTGATGTCTATAATTTTAGTTTCTTCATTAAATTTTTCCCAGTGGAATATTATTTAATCCGAATTATAAAGTAAAATATATGCAAAATCTTGGAGTTTTAAAATACGCTTTAATATTTCAAATTCTTTGAAATCTTTTGATATCCCATGAAATAAAAACTGCTTTTAAATTATTCAAATTGATTGAAAAATCTATGAGTTTTAAAATACCCTTAACTATTTCAAATTTGTTTAAATCTTTTGAAATCTATTAAAATGTTATGAACCTTTTTAAAATTTCTTTGAATCTTTAAAAATGCATCTTTGTAATACTTCAAACTGCCTTTAATTTAAAATTAATTGAAAAATCTTATAATTTTAAAATATCCTTAATTTTATCAAATTCTTTGAAATCCTTTGACATCTGTTAAAATCCCTTTAAATTTCCTCGTTATCTTTAAAAGTACCAAGAAAATTTCTTAATCATTTAAAATTCCCTTAATTTATGAAAAGTTTAATATAGTTTTAAATTTCAAAATAGTTTTAACATAGCCTCAAATATTTCAAATTCTTTGAAATCTTTTGTTATCCCTCGGAAGCTTGAAATTTTTAGAAATACAATAAAATATTCTAAATCCTTTAAAATACCTTTCAATTATTGAAATTGATTGGAAAATCTTGTGTTTTTAAAGTATCCTCAAATATTTCAAATTCTTCGAAATGTTTTACTTATGTTTATGTTGTAATTTCTTAGTTTCTTTATTAAATTACCCTCACAGCAACATTATTTATTCCGAATTATGAAGTCAAATATGCATCATTAACTTGTAAAATCTTCGAAGTGAGTCAAGGCAGAAGTGACAAAATGATTCTATTAGAACGCTTGAAATCCATAGTTTAGATTCCTTTAGAAACCATTTATCATTTTGGGTCCCTTTTCCAGCAAGAGAGGTTATTTTTTGTTGCAGCTCCTTTGGAACCATAAAATGGTTCTAATAGAAACCCTAGTTTTTTCCGTGATAAAAAATCGTAATCAATAGGAATAATATCATTTAATAAAGTAAAAGCCAAAAATGGTAATGATGATATAAGTGCCTGTACAGTATAGACATCATCAAAAATTATTTTATGTTCGTTACCTTAACATAAGTGTATGAACAAAAGATATTGACTGCTCATTATTGGCTTGAAAATTTTTCGCAATTTTTAACATTTTTGGTGCTGTAACTTGAGTGTGCCAAAATAAGATAATATTTGATGGGGTCTTTGCAGCAGACAAACCAATTTTTATCATAATATACAACTTTTAAGGTTCCTCTGAATGAAGTAAAGAGTTACTAATCTGAAAATAACGATAGAAATTCTATTTCTCGTGATTATGATAATTTTTTGTACTTTAACTTGAGTCCACGAACATAAGTTAATTTCTTATGACGCCTGTACTACATACGCACATGTATCACCATTGTATACAACTTTTAGTCTTTACCCGAATCAATTTTAGGACTTCATTTTAAGAAGTCATTTTGACACCCACTAGAAAATTTTCAGGGAATTCGAAAAAGGAAAAATTTTTTTATTGCGAGATGTCTTAATCGAGACCCTATTAAGGAAACCTTTTTTCATTTCTTCAATAGGATGCCGACTTATAGTTCACTGTAAAAACTAAAGATCTTTTTTTTACAGTACCATTTTTTTGTGTCCTGTTTTTGAATAGAATAAAGTCATGCTTTTATTTTCATTTCAAAATAAGTGAATCTGGGGTTCATTAGTGGTCTCGTTTTAGTATCACTAGTCACGCTCTTTTCTGAGTTTTCTTCTAATACTAGAAACTATCTTTTACTACTACTACTATCGTTCAGTGCTCGAAAAATTAAAATAGTTTACAATTAAATAATAGTCTTAAAAATAAAGCTTACATGTAGGAACAATAGAACTGTCATTAATATCCGGAAGTGGAAGATGCGTCGGAGGCAGAGGCTGCCAAGACCACTGACATTCAGATACAGGATATGCAGTCCTACAGGATAATAATACGGAAGCACCCAAATCAGTTTCTATATTGGCAGGTACATCCACAAAAATGACACCAAGTGGAGGTGGTCTAGTTCCTGGTAGAAGATCGTCCATGAGATGACCTTCCACCTTATCTGAGTCTATCGTCATTGGTGATGTACTCTCTGTATCATTCAGGCTAATCGTCGTCGGAGTCGTCTCAGTAGATTTGTCATCTATTTCACCTGCATTGATATAAAAAATATAGATTAAATAATAAAGGAACTTCTTCTTCATTTTTAGAAATATTTAACTTGAAGATGAGTTATTTAAATATTGGACTTCCATCAACTTCATATAATTTTTTTTCGCAATCATTGATGATTGTGTCCCACGTAAAAATTGTTTCAAAACATAACGTCACACTTGAACAAACATTTGTGAAATCATACATGTAAATTTCAGAGTAGTGAGTCAACCTGAGGAAAATTCATTTTCCTATCTTTTAAAGTTAGCATTTTCGCGACTGGATTTTATAGGCATTATCAGTGAAGATTAGATTTCAGTGAAGGCAACAAAGCAGATGAAATGTGCCAAATATAAGCTTAACGTAAACCCCGTGTTATCAAACTGTTGCACATCATTCTAATTATCAACTTCAGGGCGAATGATACATTTTCGCAGATTCAAAATTATTTTTTACACAACTTTAATCATATCTGACGAGAGTCGTGATCGACATTATATTTATAAGACAAGGAAATGCTTTAAAAAATCTTGGAAGTTCACAATTTTTTAATATTGGTCTATATATCTTTATCTCTATACCTCTATTTCTATGGAATCGCAATTTATAGATGATATGGATGCATTTTCAATTAAATAGTTGTATGTTTGCTCATAAAATAATTTTTCACTAGAAATATACGAAAGTTTAACAAAATAGTTCAGTTTTCGATCAAAGAGACGAAATTTTAACTAAAATGATGAAGAACTGAATTTAAAACAAAAAATATTCTTCAGTCAAAAAAGAAAAAAAATGTCAACTATCTTGTTGAATTTGCAAGCTACCAGGGACAATTTTGTACATTTATAACTGGAATAGTTAAATATTAAGTTGAAAAACTTTCTTTTTCGGCCAGAAAAGTGAATGATCAGCAAAACAGTCAAATTTGCACTCAAAGAGATGCATTTTTAACTAAAATGACGGATCTTCAACCAAAACAGTAACTTTTAACAAAGAATTCGAACTTCAACCAAGCAGTTGAATTTTCAACCAAACAGATTAATTTTTAATCATGAATATTAGATTTTCTATAAAAAGATGGATTTTTAAGAAAATACATCATTTTTGAAACCAAAGAAATAAATTAACAAATAGTATAATGAATATTAAACAAAAGAATTACACTTTTGACCAAAATAATTAAACTTTTAACATTTACAACTAGAAAGATTAATTTTCTACCAAAAAAGGCGAATGTTCCAATAATGGATTAATTCGATTATCAGTTTAAAAAAATTAATTCCCAACAACAATAAAAACGAATTTTTAATAAATTAGTTGAATTTCTAAGCCAAAAGTATGACTTTTGAACAAAATTCTTAAATTTTTATCAACAAAATTAAATTTTCACACAGAAAATAAATTTTTTTAGCAAAAATATCATAGTAAATTTTTCGATTGAAAAGAAATACCCTAGAATGAAAAATAGTCGTATTTTTAACCAAAATTATAAAGATTCGACAAAAAGAGACGAATTTTTAAACCAAGAATACGAATATTCAACAAAGAAAAGTTGAATTTTTACAAAAAAAAAGACTGTTTAGTCAATAGTTGAATTTTTTACCAAAAACAGTTGGATTTTCAACCTAATAATAAGAATTTCCCACAAAACAATTGGAATTTTAATAAAATGAAAATTACTTTTAACAAATCTGTTGAATAATTAAAAAAAATATTTCAAAATAATAATTTAAAATTCAACCAAGTAGTTAGATTTTCAACCGAAAAGACTAATTTCCCATGAAGAAGATTAATTTTTCTACCACAACAAGACAATTAAAAAAAAAAATTTTAACTAAATATTTAGATTTTCAATTTTAAAAAAATTAATTTTTAATAAAAAATAGAATACTTACAT
>JAAAKG020184227.1:0-25537 GCA_010014905.2 Druon quercuslanigerum
TGATTTTGCTGTTTTTTTGAGTTCTTATAGCATGCTACGGAAGGGCTACTATGTGGCTACTATATAGCTACGCTATTGAGTAGCCGTTCCGTTCACTCGGTTCGCCAGGGCTCACATGACAAAACCTGATACTCAATTTATCTTTCCCAACATACGTCTAAACGATATGAGGTATCGCTCTGAAAGTTTAAAAAATGAAAGAGGAGGCGATAAAGTGCATGTGCCTGCTTTGTTTCGGCCGTACTTTTCTTTCTTGTACTCCATATTTAGAATTGTGAAAAAAATGTTTTTTCAATTAATAATTTGGAGAAGTACCGACCCTGCTGTAGAAAACTGGAAGGGATTTTCAGTGTTTGCAAAAGGGCTTGTATTGAGGTTCATATTTATCATGGCGGGGTAAAACAACAAAAATCGTTCACGAACATTATACACAAATAATACAGAATCTAATGTGTACGCTTGAATTGCAAATAAAAGAATTTTGTCTGACACACGTGTCAGCCGTTTCAGAGCAGCGCTAGCGCAGAGAGTAGACTGCTTCGAACTTCTACGGGTCTGTGGGTAATACAGATTGCGTAACTACCGACAGATAAAGATAGAAGTCAAAGTTCTTCCGTGAAGCCTAAATACGTCGGTCAATATTTTGTATTTTATTAAATAAACTTTTTTCTACCCCCAACTCTGTATTAAACTTTTATTTTTAAATATATGTGAAACAATATTGATCTCAGGACTGCCTTGGTCAGCTATTACATTCGTTACACGGCAACACAAGCCATAATTGCACAGAATTGGGTACAGTCAAAGATATTATTGTACAGTACAGGATTTACCAATAAAAGTTACCATCGAAGTGCAGAAAAAAATCTGATTGGTCGATTCCGTTTTATATTTTATAATTCTATGGGCTATAAGCTCGGAGATCGCGTGGTTCACGGTGGTTACGTATATTCGATTAAAATCAAAAATCGATGACATACCATCGAATTAAAGTTGGGTGCAAATATATAAACTATTTGTATCTTTTAATATATATTATCTTTTAATATAAAATGTTATGCAATTTACTATGTATATAATGCCTCGAGTAAGCTACCTTGCGCAATTTTTTGCATAGTTTGACTTTTTTAAGTTTATGTTTATTGAAATGTATTTTCAATCATTAAATGACAATAAATACAATCATCGTATATCTCCAAATATTAACATTTATTCAATACATCATGTTATACATAGTTATAAATATCACACTACTCTAACATTTCTGCGTAGAGCGTGTTTTGATTAGAAGCAGAATTTTCCCCGTTTGTACATAAAAGTACATTATTGGTGAAATCACCATTCGTACCCATTGCATTCTGACAACTTTTTTAACTTTCAAAAATTTTGTCTAAGTAACTATATAGTAATAAATATTTATAACTTGTTGTCATATTTTCAACTGCAAATATACCATCAAACCACTTAGTCCAGAATAAATAAAATTCCACTCATCGAATATAAATATACAAAACTTTTGTGAATTGACAGAACTACACTTTTTAACAATCACGTTAGACTATTAGAAAATCGAGTTACAATAATCAGTATTGTGAATAATAAAATTCCATCAGTTAGATATTTAAGATTATTTAATTAGAATTCAAGATATTCTGGTCCACAAAAGAACATTTTTTTCTTAACTCAGAAAATTCATTTAAGTTTTTACTTATTTTCTCGTATAATATTAAACTTTTTTTAGAATTAACAAATTTCTTATTTTCGTGGCGATCGTCTATAAATTTACACATAATAAACAGTTTGTGGATATGCGTTTTACATTCTCTCTACATATTCACAACTTATAAGTATAAAATACTCTTGAACTTGTATTTTCGCAATCAACAATTTGCTTATCCGATGAAAGCTCAAGCTTTATCAGTAATTAAACTATTGAAAACGATGGGTTCTATTATTTATATTTCTACAATATATACGAAATATTTATATATCACTCTTCTTATATCTTATAAAAATTATGTATGTTTAGGAAAGCGATTTATCGGTCCTAATATCAATGGCTAGATCTGTTACATTAATAAACTATTTTTAATAAATCATTAATCCAAATTGCGATGTATCAATATTTACAGTGTATAAGCCTAGAACTTTTTACATTGATTATTCTTGACTTTTTTAATTAGCCAAAAAAACTACGATCGAAGTATATTCGTAAAATTACTTTGGTAAAACTTTTCCACTTTATATTGAGATGTGTCAATTTTGTAGTTATCTAATCGTTAATATGTAAATTTAAAGCCAGTATTATATCATACTCTAATGATACCTCTCAATTATTAGTGAATATCAGTAATGAAAACTCTTATAAATATGGAATATTTAAAATATTGCCTCGTATTTTAAGTTTGTTCTGCATAATTAGTCTTTCTCTTTGGCGCATTATCTTTAGTCAATCATAACTATGAAAATACTTATTCGAAACAAATAATTTAAATAATTATATGTACAATAAAAAGTAATGAACGTAAGACTATCCCTGCAACAGGTACAATATAATTAATTATAATTATCTGTAATATATGTATATAATTATATATATAATTATAATTATGTATTATATATTATGTAATTATATATGTACATAATTATAGAGTATAACATGTAATACATTTATACCTTCTGACATGATAAATGCGAAAATAAAATGTTTTGATAATAACTAAAGCCTTATGAATATAAAACTTGAGTACTGGTATTTCATAAAAAATTTTAAATATTAACTTTGCCTTTATGAAAATAGAAGTAAATTGCAAATTATAATAGCCTGTAGCAAAATTAATAAGTCTTAAAGAATCGATAGTAAGCATGGTTTTTATTCTTTTCAATCATATATGTATATTGTATAGTCTAGTAACTTGGGGTTCTTCAAACTTAAAATCTAATTATCTTCAATTTTAGCGTTGTACTTCTGCAATATTTTTCTCTCGGAGATCTTCAATTATTTTATAGGTTTTATCTACCTTACAAGTCGTTCTTAAGATTTATGAAAGGAGGCAAGAAAATTTTTCACAAACGCAAACTTATTTGAATTCATTTCCTTCTATATAACCTTCTTATTCTGTATAACCTTTTCGAAAACGGATTTTAAATCAGTCAAATTATTTGTTTGCAAGTATAAAAGATTACGAAACATTGTTCAGCAATTTCTATTATTACAAACAGTTTTCTATACGAATATTTCATTTTAAATGTTTTCATGCTCATAAAATATTTGTCTTTCAAATTCTATTGTAATTAGTTTTTTTTATATTAATGAAGGTATATTATTAGCGATATTGACATTTAGGACATTTATAATCTATTTATTGAAGAAAGATTTTTTTCCTTTTCCCTAAAAAAAAATTGGTGTTCCACAAAAACTTTTTGTCATAAGCTTAATCTTATTGATATTTCATGAAGGAAATGGATACAAAATTAGCACTAATCTGCGAAATACTTTAAAATAACTTTTTGACTATTTGAAAAACATGACCAAATGATGCTTTTTTAATTGATTGGATCATAATTTTTAATTGTTATTTTTTTCAAATGTTCTTTAAATTTATGAATGTTTAAGTATGTGAAGGAACATGTTAATGATGCACTGCTGTTCAAAAATAGATTTTTTTCCACTCTTTTTCTAGTCACGAACATTTAACAAATTTGAACCTGAGAGTTCTTTTAAAACTTGTATATATTTTTATTAATAGGTTAAAAATTGATGTTTGCAAACAAAAAAAATATTATAATTTTTACTCACCATATCATTGCTTTGGTCTCTAGGAATATTACACCTTTCTCACTTTCCATATTATTATTTTCTATCCTATAATTTTTTCGCAATGTACATTTTTCTTTTTCCTAATAATATAAACAATCGTGAAATATTTTATACATTATGTTCTGTCCTTCGTGAACAACGAGATCGCTTTTTAAAAAGAAGGCGCCCTCAGGTGGGTTTAGTTTCTCCGTCTATGCTCAAAAATGCCGTTGAATTCAATTCCTGTGTATGTCTGCGGTGAATAGAATTAAAACTTGTTTCGTAATTTCTACTAGCATTATTTCCTCTGGAACGTGATAATTCTCTACTGGCACTTCTTCTTCGCTTCGCTAGACAGCAACAAAGGTAGTCGTTGTACCTACATACAAAATTAGTGTATTAGAAGGAAATTTAATTTTATTATAGATATTACATTCCCATCTCCATAAAGTTTACGATTAAGCGCATGGATTCCATAGCGTCCTTAGCGCTTAAACTTGCTCTCACAGTATTCCGTGCGTTGCCGAAACATGGAAAAATTTTCGAAAATGACCAACTTGCGAAGTTCACGACGCAAAAAATATGAAAATGTGCGGCTCGACGAGCGGCACAACTTTTGTTCTAATGTTTTTTTTATCTAATTGATAGATTTTGTACAAAAAATTAAAAACCGGAAATTTTCATTGTACCGAAATCAATGACTTTTAAAACTATACTCGTGAAAAACATTTATATGCTCGAGGAAATGATCTCGGTTTTTTTCCAATTAGTAAAATCTCTATCGATGCCGATTATTTTTAAAAAATAGATTTATCTGATATTTGAAACATGAAAATTATTGCAAACCAATCGTTTCCTCAGGCTTTGACGGAAAAAAGTCTGCAGGAAAGTTTCGTGAACGGAAAAATTCCAGTAGCAAAGTTATTATTTGATGTTGAAGGGAGACTGACAAAATTTTAGCCAAACCGTTCCGTTTTTTTAAAAGATAGAAAACTTTACACTGCCACGCGCGCATTCGACTCGAGTCGACCATCCAATTTTCAACAGAATTTTGCTTCACGATTTTAAATTTGTCTGACCTTGTCCCAATAATCGCATTTCACAGTTTTCTTGCTTTTTATTTAATGTAAATGAATTTATTTTTCTATTCGCTACTATAAAATGTTCAAAATAAGTGAATTTTACCATTAAATTTCACTTTTAACATATTTTTTTAACAATATATTGAAATCATAACCAAGTTTCAAGATAGCTGGGACCGTTACGATATCTGGGTCATTTACCTTATATTTTAACAAATGAAGTGAAAAAATAGGCTATTTCAGATTTGTGAATTTTTTATCTCAAGAAAAAATACAGAAAGAGACTATCAGCTGAAATTATTGAAACTCAACATTTCTCTTCACAATGAGTTATAGAATATAAACGAAATATTATGTTTCGCAAATCACCCCCATAAGACTGTTTTATATGGTCCTAAACTAACCCTACAAGTGAAAAAAATGAATGTTGCGAGTTTTACCTCTAATTATGATTTTTTACGTTTTTTAAATGCAAATTGTTGTTGATGTATTATATACTTCTTCATACTCATAATCAGATGCTTATACACAAATATTTTAAACAATTTATTATTATGGTTGATAATAGTCCATTTGAATAATGCTAGAAAGTTGCGGTTTTTTCTGAAATTTTCAACTTTTCGTCTAATTTCTAGTTAGATTCAGATGCATAAACAATTAAAGTTGAAAAAACTATTGTTTAAATTATTTATTATTATTTTTAATGATACTCAACTTAAATAATGCTAGAAATCTGCGGTTTTTTCTGAAATTTTCAACTTTTTTCCACTTTATACTTAGGAAGAGGTAACTATTAAAAAAATAACCAAGCTAATTGCTTAAATAAATGATTATTTATTATAACTATTTTCTTATATTGATGTTGGATAGTTGCGGCGTAATAATTATTGCAAGTTAATCAAAAACAGTTTTTCCGTCGATAAATGCCCAAATAATGCATCTGTTTATTAAAATTGTTAAAAATATCATAAAATTAATGAAATAATTATGAATGTTGCTGAAATTAACATAAGTTCCCAATTAAAAGGACTGGAATTGAAAAAAAAACGAATTGTTCCGTTAATAAGTGCTCGAGCAATGCATTTTTAATTAAATTTGTCTGATAAAATTATAAAATTCATCAACAAATTATGAATTTTCTGAACTTATCGTGAGGTTCCTAATTCGAAAAAATTGACATAAAAAAAAAACCGAATTTTTCTGACGACAAATGCCTAAATAATGCATTAGTTTATTAAATTTGTTTATAATATTAACAATAATAGTCTTAAGAGTAATTTTGTCACTAAAATATTGTTTCTATTCAACTTTCTTGCAATATAACTTTAAAAAACGTTAAATTCTTGAAAATGACAGAAAAGATATTTTCAACAAATAATTTGTTCATAAATTTTTTTATTGCATCATGATGGAATATCTTTATATGATGAAAATCTATGAAACGTTGGTGATTTCAACAATTTTCCTATTATTGACGAGCTAAATTAAAAACAGGCTCGACTAATTTCTTTGAAATTTTATCAGTTTAAAAAAAAATATGCAAATCAGTCAACAAGTTCAGCCGGAATCGTATTTTGAGCATACACGTTTCCGCACGCGGAACTTCCCTGCACACTTTTTCCGTCAAACTCTGAAGAAACGATTCCTCGCGGTAATTGTTTGCAATAATTTTAATGTTTCAAATATCAAAAAGAAATTTATTTTTATAATATGATTGGCATCGATAGAGGTTTTACTAGTTGAAAAAAAAATCGAGATCATTTCCTCGAGCAGAAACCGAGTTTTCGCGAGTATAGTTTTAAAAGTGATTTCGGTACAATGAAAATTTCCGGTTTTTAATTTTTCGTACCGAATCTACCAATTAGATAAAAAAAAAATGTCTAAAGAAAAGTTGTGCGGCTCGTCGAGCTGCACATTTTCATATTTTTGCGTCGTGAATTTCCCAAGTTGGTAATTTTCGGACATTTTTCCGTGTTTCGTCAACACACGGGGTATTGGGAGAGCGAGTACGAGAGCTATAAGGATGATATAGAATCTACACGCTCAATTTCGTTACTCATTAGATTAGAGGTAGTTAGAATTAGCTTGTGCTCATTTAAATTTACAGACTTTTTGCTGCTTTTCTACTTCCTTTAAAAAAACATCAAGGGAAATATAGTAAGTAAAGATTTTTCTTGATTTAGATTTTTTACTTCTTTTGTGTTCATATGAGCCATATAAAAGGATAAATAAATTTAGACAAACATGTGAACTTACTATTTAAAAAAATTGATATTTATTGTATTCATAAGATTATAAAAATAATTTGATTGTATATTAAAGACTTCTTGGTAAGTGAAGAAGATGATTAAAGCTTATGTATATCAATTTCCTTCTTATATCTCTTTCAGTTTGCATAAATTTAAAAAACCTGTTACTACAGACGTATTTTCTGTCAACATCTTGAATTTTAAATATATTTATTACGGTATATGCTGAATTTATATGCGTGCAAAATGATAACTGTATATTTTTGGCAATTTAATATGATTTTTGCGTCATTGCAGTTTATTTCACTAAAGTCAATTACGGTCTAATTAAACTTTTTTATGATACTCAGGCCCACAAAAAAATATTTGTCTGCAGGAGACAAGTGACTACGCTATATTCATGTATTTTCAGCCGCTGAATTTGCATTTGGCCTACGAATTTCTGGTACATGTCACAGTTTTTCCCTAGATGCAGAAAATAGGGGAAAATCTAAGGATATTCTGAATATTGTTTTGATAATACCAGTATACATAAGAATAAACTTACTGGTGTCATATTCTTATGTGTTGGGAATCGTAAAAACTAAATCCATGCACAAAAATTTCCCAGTGTGCTTTTCGTTTCCCCAGGCTAGGTTAAATTTAGGGAAATTGAAGGTCTTGATCATGTTATACAGGCTTGTATGGCAAAAAATAACAAAAATGATGTATGCTTTGCGGTTTTGCGCTCTCAATCTGAATTTGAACACCAAATTTTTAGGGCTTGTACCATTTTCTCCTTAGATGCAAAACGTATGGAAACGCCAAGGGATTTTCTGGCCACCAAGACCCATAAAAAAAGTTTTTTGCGCGAGACAAGTGACCGGACTACATGAATGTATCTTGAGCTGCTTAATTCGAATCTGGCCTCAGAATTTCTCGTACATGTCACAGTTTTTCACTAGATGAAGAATATAGGGGAAAATCTAGGGAAATTCTGAACGTTATTTTGATAATATCAGTATACCCGAAAATAGTCACTGCGATGTTATATTCCTAAGTGTAGCGACTTATAGAGACTTAATTTGTACACAGAAATTCTCTAGTGTACCTTCCGTTACGTCTAGCTTAGGCAATTCTAGAGATTCTATTATATATAGTAACTGGCGAAGCCCAAATAAGTTTTTAAATAAACGCTCTCAAGTACTTTTTTCCTTAGCTAGGGAAAACTTGGAGAGATTAAAGGTTTTACTCAGGTCATGCAGACTTCAATTGGACAAAATGATTAAAATTCTAGATTCTTCGCAGTTTTTCTTAGTAAATCAAAATTAAACGTAAGAATTACTTTATTGTACCTGGAATTTTTCCATTGTCTATTTTCCCGTATACTGCTATTATCAAAATAACGTCCAGAATATCCCTAGATTATCCCCAATTTCCTGCATCTAGGGAGAAATTGTGACATGTACTTGTCTCGTGAGGACAACTTTTCTTTGTGGACCTGCATATATGACCAGAAAATTCGGAGGATTTTTCCTACTTTTTGTATCTAGGGAGAAAGTCATACAAAACCAAAAAATTTAATGCCTAAATTTAGATTGAGAGCGCAAAACTACAAAGGATATAGCATTTTTGTTGTTTTCTGCCATATAAGTCTGTTTGACATGAGCAAGACCTTCAATTTCCCTGGGTTTATCCTGTGTTAGTCTGTGTTATCTATGTTTCTAGAACCTATTTATCACCGTACTTTATCTAATTACTATTTTGATTATTTAAATATTTGATTTTTAAAGTACAAAGGTGCTGAAAAATGTCACATTAATGTGCATTACAGAATTAAGAAAAACTCAAATCATCTTTTCAAATTTAATTTTTGAATTTTTAATGTCATGTATTGCGCTTCAAATTTAATTCTTTACTTTTGAAGATATTTTTTATGATTAAAATATAAACTACGTATCCGATCGAGAAACAATTAATAACAAATTTGTACAAATTTTCGGATTGAACAAGTTTTTTCAATTCATTTTTTTCACACAATGTGTATTTTTACCAAAAAGAATGTACTTCTTTATTTTTAATGTTATTTTTTACCATTAAAACAAAAACTACGCATCCCTTTAAAAAAATATTCATTTCAGTAGTCCACCACCACATATTTTTTACGCCATTTTGTGCCAGAAAGCTGCAGGAGTTATTTCAAGTGTTAAGGTAGGGGGGGAGCTGGTAACATGCTAGCCTCCCATTTTTTTAAAAATAATTGCTTCTAGCACATTTAAAGTTCTTTGATATTACGTGCATTTAGCAATTATAATTTAATTCAGGCAGTCTCGAAACGTGACAAATACGTTTCGAAAAAAATTGATAATACTGACCCTATTTACCTCTTATTTACCCTGGAATTTATTAGAAGAATTATTTAGTTATTAACACTTATCTTCAATATTTATAAATAATAAGATTACTATCTTATTGTATAATATTATAATTACTATTTATATTTTCAATAATTTCTTACCAATAATTTTGCGTAAGTTTGCATTATTTATAGTTGCTGCAAAGCTGACGTATAAGTTTAAGTTATAAATCATTCATTGAAACTGAGGAATTTAGTAACTAAATTCTTTAATGTTTAGTAAATGTAGGTTAAATTTTTAATAATTTTGATTGAATAAATATCTTACTTTTTTCGGAAAGTACCACTGATGAAATATAAAGCGATCGGGTTAACACAACTATTGATGAAACTTAGGCAAAAGCCAATTATTCGAAAGGCATGCCAGTAATCATCGTACGTTTCACGCGATGATGGGTAGAAGTGAAACCATAGCATAAATATGTGATAAGGTAGAAAACAGATGAAAAAAATGACCACGAAGGAAATCACCATTTTTCCTGCCTGAAAAATAAAAAAAAATTACTATGGAATAATATTTTTAGTTAAATTATAATTTAATTTAAATACATTATGCTTTTTAGTATGCTGCCTTTAAATTAATATATACATATTTAAAAATTTTGTTTCATAATTATTAAAAAAGTTTTTATTAATTAGCAAAAATCAGAATGCTAACTGAAAAAATAAAATTTTAAAAGAAGCTTTATCATATCTTATGTATTTAAACAAAGAAGTCTCAGTTCTTTATAGAATTCAACTTATTAAATATTGAACTTGGAGTTTGAATAATGAAACTTTTATGTTAGACTGAATCAGAGACAAAAAGTTTCTGAATCGAGGGTGGATTGATTTCTAGCTGAGTGGATATTTAGAGTAGTAATCCAACACTTGTCCCTTTGAGAAATAACTTGTGAGATTATGGTGACAATCCCAAAGATAGAAAATATTTTAAATGTTCTATCGCCATATTTGAAATATGACGATAATTCTCGTTTTATCACACCATCATCATGAGTATGATTTTTAATACTGTAAACGTTACCTAAAATAGCACTTTTAGCATAGCACATTAGCGGACTCCGTCTCTGGGCGCTCTGGGGCTTTTAGATTAGGACTCATGCAACCTATTTTCAATTATGATTGACTGGTGTGATAAAAAGTAGCCTGGGGCAACCGGCCCGTAAGTGGTACTTTGCCTCGTGTAAATTGCAGTTCTCGTCTCTTCTCGGCTACGTCTCGACTCCGACTCGTAGTGCAAGTTTCACACTCGGCCGAAAAAGTTCCACTCAGGGTCCTTGCATCACAAATAACTATTGTGCAATTGAAGACCAGATTTAAACCCAAATATTTAAAAAACTTCTAGCTAGTTCTTCGATAATGCTTATAGAACTTTAAAAAGTGAAATTATTTCAAAAGGTGCTCAAATAGTGTTTTAGCCGTTTTTGCAATTTTTGAATAAAAATAAATTAAATTAAATATATGTATAGCTAAGTGCCTCAGATTTTGTTTATACAGAACAATTAGAAGACAATTTGTTGAATTATAAACATGACAAATTCACTATCTTATATATAAAGGACGTTTGGTTAAATACGCTTAAGTATGGTTAAATATGGACATATCAACATAGATCCTAGAAATTTTTATGAGTTTGTTGTTTGAAAATTGAGGTTGGACCCTGATAGTATAATCAAACAAATTTCTGTTTTTTTTTAGTAAATGTCGAGTTTCTCGCTTAAATATTTACTGGGTGTTAAAATAAACCTTTATATAATTTAAATCACTTTACCTGGCACGATATGTTCCTCCCATTTCTTGTGAATTGATGTCTAACTCTAATTGTATAATAAAGAACTCATGTGGTTTCGGTTTATTTTAAATGTCGATTTTCTTGTTAGAATGTTTAAGGGCGGTCAACCAACACTTAAAAATAATTTCACCGACGTTACCTGCTAGGATATGTTTACCACGTTTATTGTAAATTCGTTTCCGACCCCAGTAGTATAATAAGAAATTCTTCAGTAATTTTGATTGTTTTCAATCTATCTCCTTGCTTGCACTTTTTAATTATTTTCTAAGCTGTGCACGGGCAAGCCCGGTATTTCATCATAGCCATGGACTAAGTCATGTGATTGATAAGATGCGGAAGTTATAAGTTAATTTAATACGTTGTTAGAAGTTTTTTGCGAGTGTTAGAGGAGACGACAGTCGTATTTGGATGATTTCTTAGATCTACCATTTGCCACTCCATAGGTTTTAAGTCGCTTTCTTCCTGATGAAAGAAAATTTTTCCTACAATGCAGCAGGTGTTTAATAAAACCTCCTTCTCAGCTGCTGCCAGTATCTTACTGACTTCTAAATGTTCGAGATGTGCAATGCATCTTGCGTGAACGTTGCTTGTAGACAAAATCACAATAGGATGAATAAATGCCTCTTTAACATTTCTCCATATTGTCTTTACTTCATGCTTTAGCTTGCGATACGATCTTCGCATCACGATGTCAGGTCGATTCGATCAGATGTAATGATCCGTCTAGATAGTAACGCCCCAATATAAGATATAATAACTTCGATTTATAAAACGGACATTGGAATTTATCAGTAGAAAGGTATTCTGTTGAAAGTACTAGGTTTAGGGCGAGTTGTAGATGTATGTATCATTATGCCTGTGCGTATGTTCTCTTGGAACCATTGCGCGAAAACCATCAATAACGGTATGCTCTATGGATTCGTTGGTATCTCTACACAATCGGCTCTGGTCAACAACGTCTTAATATAACACGTGTTTGCGATCATTTTTGTGCTAAAAAACCCTATCCTGCATATCAATATTAAATAAAGTAGGAGAATTCAAAGGCCACTTTTACAAGAGGGCTACTAAGCCAGGGGGACTGAGCCACTTTTAAAGGGAGGGTAATAAGCCACTTTCACAAGACGGAGTCTGGATATTTATGACGTCATCATGAATATTTAGACTTCATCAGGGTGTTTGTAGACATAGATTCCTACCTTGCCGACAACGAAATTATTTTGCTGCACTGTGATATTCATAAATGAACTGGTAAAACACTCCCAGTTTTTTTTCTAGAATCTTTTTAAGGTATCTTCATGATAGGCTATTGCTCAATTGTGTGAAAGGAATTCTATGTGAATAATTTTAACTGTAAAATATAGTTAATACATACTATGTGTAAAACAATTCTGTAAACACTTTTCAAACTCGAGAGTTAACATAAATAACAGTTTCATGCTGATTGTTTTCGGCATCACCCAAGAATTATTTTTCTGTGATTATCATTTCCACAGGCACCATAATTTGAAACTTAAAAATGAGCTGCGTATTTTATTATAACAATGGAATGCATGTTTTTTACCTCTATTTTTATATTATATGCAATACTTTTGTTTTTACGTTTGCAACCAGCGTAAGTGTTAGAATGTTAGTAGAATAATAAATTTTAGATGTAAAAGATAAAGGTGTAAAGTTGTATTGATACGGGGTATTTTTATGGTACTTATACACTCAGGATTCCTAAACGACAATATAAGGCTGCATGTTCTTCATTAGACTCGGCTTTCGTTCTCTATAGAGTTCACTTGTTTTTACTGCTTTTAAAAGTCTGATTTCTGATTCAGTCCATAAAGTTCGATAATCATTTTTTGAAATTATGCTGGATTCAGCTAGCTCTCGATGTAAAATATGTAATAAGGAACTACAACAATTTCTAGACTCGAGACAGATAAGACAGCGAGCATTTTATTCCAGATTTTTTTCCTTGTCAGGCATTTTATTTCTACTTATGTCATACAACGACATTCGAGATGAGGTCAAATGCCTTGTTATCCGCAGATATACACTCGTTTTTCATCTCTTATTTAGAAAGGTGAATTTTGCTAATTACATTGTAAAAGATTTAAAATAAAATATAAAAAATTACAAAACCAATATAATAACATATTTGGACATTTTCAATCATCTACTAAGACATAATACTACTACTAAGGTATAATATAATTTATAGAAACCGAGGATGATTTATTGCTTTCTGCTTACTAATTTATTTTAAGGTCAACAGTTTTTTCTCTACTGTTAAATCTTCTATAAGATAGAAACAAAGATATATTCTTATCAAAGACCATTAGAATTTTGCTTTGTAAAAAAATTATACATGAAGGTGCCGATTATAATGTCGAAACTTCTAGAAAATTGAGGCAAGGAGAGATATAAATGAATGGATGAATAGAGCAAATTATTTACGAATATAAAGCTTATTATTTTACTTTATCCTTAAATTGATATCGCAAAAACGTTTTCCGCTGTGAATATCATGATTTTCTCCACTTTTCTAGAAAAAGCCTTAACAATATTCTGCATGTATTTTGATAATAATAATAGCCTGAGGATATATAATAATGTATAATTATTAAATATGTTTTTATTGGTAGAGCTTACTTATTTAACAATACTAAAAGACAGTTGAATTAAAGTATTTACTGAAAGAATGATGGTTTGTTCGGTAATGGCTTTCAGTAAAAATGATATAACCAATGAAATAAAATTCAAATTAAAAAATGTTGAGGATATGAAAGAAAGATAATTACCACAGATGGTAATTAGTGTATGCATAGTGTAGAAGCAACTTATTTTTTAAATATTTTACTGTAAATATATCACAAGTAAAAATAAAAATGATGAATATACAATAGAAGAGTATGAATTCAGCCAAGACAAAGATGCAGCAACTAAGTGCTGGAAATCATACTGGTATATCGATTTCAAAGAGTTAGGTTAATATTATAAAATGTGAATTTTAATTTCTTGCTTGCTAAATTATCTCTCTCGAGCCTCGAAATTGTTTTAAAGTTTTGAATGGACTTTTAAGAGCAGTAAAAAATGAGTGATCTCTAAAGAACAAATGTAGAGTCTAATGAAATGCATGCAGCCTTATATTGTCAGTGCATCAATGCTTCTAAAATCAAAACGTTAAACACGTCTGCATTTTATTTTCTATTTCTAGTCCTCCATTGATGCTTGATACCAAAATGAAGAGTTAAGAACCCTAAGGATATGAACAACCATAAAAACTTTATTCTTGTAACACCTTTCTAGCTATTTTATTTAAATGTTTTGTAATTTTAATTATATCTTTCTCTTTATCTTTAAGTACTAGAAAATTCTGGATTGCAGAAGAATGTTTTTTACGAATTATTTAATCATTAAATAATGACAGGAATTTTTGATTACAAGAAACTGTAATGACTATACGGAAGCAATAAATCAAGTTTATAGACAAAATAGAATGACATACTTACCCCATATCAATACAGGTTTACACCCTTATCTTTTACATCTAAAACATATTATTGTAACATCCTCAGTATAAAATGTATCAGCAGTGGAAGAATTCTAATAACATTGCTTGCAAACTTAAAAGCAAATGTTGCATGTGGTAGGTAGATAAAGCTGGAAGTACCACTTTGACCAAAGCAATTCAAACCTCCGCTAAATTTGCACTCTGTAATAAAAAAAATCATGGTACTGCCAGTTTTACGTAAAGCTAGCAGTACCATGAGAGAAATATTGGTTATATCGAATTTTTGCTTTCACAAAAATTGAAGGATCAATTAAGGAGCTTGCATGACCCACAGCGCAACTGTTCAACAAACCCCTATAATAAAAAACTACCCTAAATAATAATTATGCACTCATATTAAAATTGAGTACATCAGAATTAAAGGCTCATTTTAGGCTCTACAACGCTCTCAAATTCAATTTTACAAGACCATCCCTTAACATTAAAAAACAACACCCTACTCAAAACTGTCGATAAACTGCACTAAATATACAATAACCATAAAACTGAGTACATCAGAATTAATGAAACATTTTAGGGTCTCCTTTACTTTTAAAATCAATTTTACAAAATCATACCTTAACGTTGAAAAACGACCCCTTATCTAAAAGTGCTGATAATGTGCGAGGAAAAGTATTTTATCAGTTTTTTAAATATTTTATAGCTTTCAGAAAACATCAAACCCTTTTCCAAAAACCACCTCCAACACTCTAAATCTACCCTGTAAAGGAATGCGATATTAAACTGAGAATGAAGTAAATCAGCCATGAATGATTTTATCGGAATATGCCCAAACATTGTATGCCCTATGCAGGAATTAAGGGCTTATTTAAGGCTCATTTATTATTCAAAAGCCGAATTTTGGTCTCTGCATTAAAGAAATACAGCTAGCTCTACATAAAGCTAGCAAAATCATGGTAGAAATATTAGTTATAACAAATTTTTTCTTTCACAGCGCTTGAGGTCTCATTTAAGGCTCTTGCATGATCCCAGGCGCAATTTTTCAAAAACAACACCTATCATAAAAAATAATCTAAAAAATAATTGTGTTCTAATCTTAAAAGTAAGTACATCAGAATTAAAGTCTCATTTTAGGAGGCGAGGGAGAGCCTAAAATGTTCATTTAATTCTGATGTACTCAGTTTTGTGATTAGTGCATGTCAAGTGCACTTTATCAACACTTCTGAGTAGGAGGTAGTTTTTTAATGCTTAGGGATGGTTTTGGAAAATGGATTTTCGTGGCGTTGGAAAGCCTAAAATGAGCCTTCGATTCTGATGTATTCAAATTTAAGATTAGTGCATATTTCTTTTAAGGTAGTGAAAGAAAAAATTCGACATAACCAATATTTCTACCATGGTACTGCTAGCTTTACGTAAAGCTGGCAGTAGCATGCATTTCTTAAAAAAAAAATACAGAGCCCAAAATTTGTCTTTTGGGTACTAAATGAGCCTTCAATGAGCCTTCAATTATGGCGCAGGTTTGAAGAGCTTTGGACAAAGTCGTACTTTCACCTTTACCTGCCTGCATATATCTTAGAGAGTGAAAAAACGAGAAAAAAAGAGTGAAATACATTCCATTATTATAATCAAATACGCAGCTCATTCTTAAATTTCAAATTATGGTGCCTGCGGAAATGATAATCACAGAACAATAATTATTGGGTGATGCCGAAACCAACGAGGATGAAACTTTTATTCATATTAACTCTCGAGTTTGAAAAGTACTTACAGAATTGTATTACACATGGCATGTATCAACTATATTTTACAGTTGAAATTATTCACATAAAAGTGCTTTCATGCAATTGATTAATATAATATCATGAAGATATCATAAAAAAATGGTATAAAAAAAATTAAAATGTTTTATCAAGTTCATTTATGAACATCACTGTCCAGCAGAATCATCTCAATGTCGGTAAGGTAGGAATTTATGCCTACAAACAGCCTGATGGAGTCTAAATATTCATAATAACGTCATACATATACCGACTCCATATTGTGAAAGTGGCTTATTACCCTCCCTGAAAACGTTTTGTGACATCCACAACACCCCTACTCCCTCTATGTCGTGATGGAATTACCCTTTCAATCGTCGGATTACTGTGGTGCATTCGATGCTCCGTCATTTCTACGCGGGCGGTTCTGTTTAACCTTTGAAGGTTGGTGTTAGACCATTTTATGAGCCCAAAGGAATAAGTGAGGACAGGGATGGCGTAGTTGTTGATTGCCCGGGTTATATTTACCGAGTTAAGAAAACTTTTCATATCAAGCTGAGTGTTAATGTACAGGCAGTCGATAAGCTTTTCTTAAATATCGTATGCTGAATACTTTTAAATTCAAGAATACCCAGACATTTATATGACTCGCTCTTAACCATCTCCTCGATATAATTTTCATACATGTTATCTAGCTTTGCAGTACCTAATTCACCTCTTGTTAAATGCACTGTTCTGTATTTATCTAATCGGAAATCTATGTGGATATAACTGTACAACCACTTTGTGACAACGATCACTTTCTGCAGTTTTTTTCCAGAACTAGTTTATAGCTTCAGGTAATCCATGTATAGAAGATGGCCATCCTCCACTTGATGACCATCCTCATTATCATTTATTCTGAAGCCATGAGACATGCTATTTAGTGTTTTTCTCAACGGGTTTAACGCGAAACAGAGTCATAGTAAAGTGAAGGAGTCTTCTTCAAATTTATCTGTCGTAATGCATATTGATATAATTATCCTTGGTTGCTCGTGATCAAAATATTTGATTCTTGTACCCCAAATCATCATTGCACGAATTAGGAAGCCCATGCTGCATGGGCAGATTTTGCATATTTTTAAGACTTCAAGAAAATAGTCACGTGGTAATGAAGGGAGCATTTGCTTGTACTCAATGTACGTATGTTATTTGTGAATTCCTGTGATTCTTACGAGCTTGGATTATGGCAACAGCTTATATAGTGACTAGGTCTTTACTGCCTCGCGACTTTTTACAACAACAAGCAATGGTATCTGTGAGAAATATATAAATTTTTGGAAGACATGCTATTGATAGAAATTTAGGAGAATTTGTAACGTCTTGTTTTTCGGCAACACTCATCAGGTACTTGTACCAGAAGTTGTGCAACATGCCCGGACCTGGTGCTTTACAGTTACTTGCTCTTTTCAAAGCCACTGAAAAATTTAAAGCTGTGATGTTATTCAGCTCCATTTTAGGGTTTTTTCTAATTCTTATCTTCTCTAGTTGGAACCACGCAGCATATAAATTGCTTTTGTTTGTTTTTCCGCAAACACCCGACAAATAGTTAGTATTGTCTTTCAGTTGAAGGTCCTCAGTGTCTTGCTAGTTATTTTGCTATTTTGTTATTTTACCGACGCAGTCTAGCAGTAAGAAATGAAAGTTTCTGCCGTTAGGAGTCTGAAATATAATCCGATATTGCTGGCGTTAATGTCTCGATGCATCGAGGGTGGATGATTTTTATCACAGGGAAAACCCTGCATTTGTAGGCCTACTTCTGCAGCCTAAAGTTCTAGCGGTTTGTGTTGCCTTCCAAATGCACAGGTAAAACAATACTGTTCAGGTGTTCCATTAATACACCCAGATAATCTTTGATGTTCATCTTGGGCAGAGAATGCCTTTGTGTTAGTTCTACATGCCTACACGCTAGTAAAGTATGGCCAAAATTCCTTTTAAGGTGCTGTAGTTTTACTGGCATTTCGCTGTTCGTATCATCGCTATTAGCGTCCGGTTGTGGCTCTAGCCGGTCCAGTATTTTATGATCATTATTCGTAGTACCTATGCTTTCAGCTTCAACCAGATCTTCGTAGTCCACATCTTTTGAATCTCTGGTTTTGCCTCTGTTTGTATACCTTTGGAGGATGTGATGGTGCTGGGCTGGATCATCAACAAGTTGAGGAAGAAAAACAATTTCCACAGATTGATCGTGTGACGCGGCTTCTTCCAACTGATGTTCATTGCCGTCGATTTTCCACCCTGAATCTATCTGTTGTTTAATCTCCATTGCTCGGTCATCTGCGATGTGTAGACTAGTTTTAATGTTTTTTACCTTAGTTATAAAATCTCTTAATATTGATTTTGGGTTCAAACTTAAGACTTTCATAATAGAAACTGTCCACTGTTTACCGTTTGTCATAGATGTTCTTGATGGCCATCACGACCGTCCCGCATAATGTGGCCGCCAGCGGTGGATCCAGTGGCGCCCCGACGATTATCGGGACGCAACAAGTGTTTCAAAATAGAAAAAATATTCTCCATGAGAATTTATGGGGTTTCGTGTTCCTTTAAGTGCCTTTTATCTTCGTTATCTGTCTGTCTGGCATGGGAAACCCTGTCATTAGCAATGCTACAGACAACATAGCTGCCAAAATTGTAACTTGTTCGCGGGTGAGCCCGGGTTTTCCTCATAGCCATAGAATAACATAAGTCGAGTGACTGATGAGATGAATATGTTATAAGTTAATTTAATACGATAGAGTTCATATTATAATATTATATTATATTTTAAATTATATGAAATGTATATGTGTGTGCGTGTACGTATTATATTATCAATATTAATATTATTATAATATATTAATCATTTATTTACAAGATTTTTCGATATGTGTATATGTATATATGTATACTAGCATAAAAATTTGTTTTAATTTATTTTAAGGCTTCGTTAATTATCCCATCAACGTTCAAAAATACTAAAAAAATCCTTGTAAATTGTCAACTAAATATACTTATGTGGACAATATAATTAATGTAGCTACGATATTATTTAGGAGTAAATGAATTATAAGTAACGTTAACTCCTTTAACCATTTAAGTTAACTAAGAAAAATACACGAGGGCCTTAGGGCATTATGATGAGTAGTTGAAATAGCTGTAATAACTTGGAATAACTTGTAACTAGTTGTATCAGTTGCATTAACCAAGAAACTAGTTATTTTTACTCAATTCTTAGCTAGTCTATTTGAGAAAAGTAGAAGAAATGAAAGCAATTATTTTACTAACTCATCTCATAGTTCTCTAAGACCCTATATATTTTTAGTCAACTTACATAGTTCACGGATTAAAAAAAAAATTACAAAAACACCCTTGTAAAACGACAATCCTGGATACTAAAAGAAACCTTAAAATGAGGGAACAAATGAAACTTACGTAACAGTTTAAGGGAGGAAGGGAGATTTCGAGAGATTTTTTACAATTAGAAGACGATAGAGGGGTGGGGGGGGGTCTCTATTACTGCACGAAATTTTTGGAAATCAGTAATTTTATAGAAATTTAATATGAATTTAACGTTACGCACCGAAGAAACCTTGTAAGCTGAAAACGAATATAGCCAATAAAGAATTTTAAAATAGTCAGAGAATTTCCTTGTTCCATGAAAAGTCAGGGATATAGAAAAAAAGTCTTGCAAAAGTTAGGGACTTTCTGTAACATAAAATGACTGTCAAGTAGCATAAATTTAAAATTTTTCAATTTAAATTTAAAATTTCTCAGTTTTGGTTGGAAATGGTTTCTTCCATTTATAAAAAATACTGAGTTAACAATGTTAATGGCTTTAGATTCTAATTTATAATTATTAATGATCACGAAAAATGACAAATTGGAGAGCGAAAAATGAGAGAATTTTAAAAATGAAGTATTACGGTAACTCTGATATAATATTATTGTTAGTAATTTATTTTTCTTGTATTATTAGTAATAATTATATGCTGGAAAATTTAACAATTATGTTCGAAATTGAACGATTTTGTTGAAAATTTGTCTTTTTGGGTTAGAAATTTAGCTATTTACCTAGAATATTTACTTTTCGATTGAACTTAATATTTGAGTTTTTAAAAGTTAACTGAAATCTTTTCTGGATCAAAATTTAACTATTTTGTTAGAAAGTTATCCTTTTTGGCTGCAAATTTAACTGCTTTAATTAAAATTATACTATTTCGTAGAAAATTTACTTTTTTTATTCTTACTTTGATGTTGTAAAGTCAGCAGCAATACTTTTTTGGATGACAATTCAATTTCATTTTTGGAATTGTCTTTTTCATTTGAAAATTCATATATTTAGTAGAAATTTCATCTTTTTTCAATAAAAATGAAAATGCGTGGTTCAAAATTCTACAATTTTGTTGAGAATTCATCTTTTGTGATAGAATATTTAAAAAATCCAAGTTTTTAGTTAAAATTTGAATCTGCAATTTTGTTTTATTTCATTTATAAAAGATCATATATCGAAAAAAATTAGAAGAATAAAATGCTGGTAATTGAAGGTGAATGGTCAGCTAAAATGAAAAACTGTTCAAGGAAAAATTATGGAATTTCGAAAATGAAGTTTTCGCCCTAAAAAGCATGTTTTATGTCAAATACAAAAAATTTCCTCTTCTTTCAAGCCTCATATTTTAATTATTTCTGGAAACCATACATATATTACATGCAGTAATAGAGGGAGCGGTAGAAATATTTTGTTATGGTTCGTTACAGGAGTAAGAGGGGGGTCTTGAAAAGGATATACATGTCACCCATTACGCAATTCAAATACGGCTTCTAAATAATTTAATAACAAAATCTCCCTTAGATTTAGTTGTTCGGAAAATTCGGCTTCCTTGCTAAAATTTTTAAGAGATATTAAAACATGCCCCAAACAGCATGTATACACAAAACAGTGAATTTGTCAGGTTTGTGAATATAAAATTTTTCTTTTAATAAGTTTGTTATACAAAACATGATGTATTTAGTTAAATCTGTCTTAATTTTTTTAAAGGGATGATATTTAAATAATATGTATGTTCTTGTATTAAAATGCGTGCAAAAATGGTAATCTTGGCAATAGTTTGAGTAAGAAGGGTCTACTTTTAAAAATAATTTGCTTTTGAACTATTGATCTGCACGTTCGAAATCACAAAAGAAATGATAATTAGATATTTATAACAAACGCCATTTTGATTTTTATAGTAAGTGCGGAGTTCTTTATAACTCGGGAATTTTTATCACCACAGGGATGTTTATGTGTCCTTGAAGCAATTTTCTCACTTCTGGAAGTTTTATAGTGCTTTGAAGGATCTCAAACTTTTGACAAATATTGAGACATGATTTAGCTTCCAATAAAATATAAAAATATTGCTTTTAAAAACTAGGTCTAGTTGGTTGTTTAATCTGATAATGTATCTTGAGCTGACCTTTCTTCGAGTACGTATTTGTTCAGAATGTTGGGGAGCACCAGGAATCTCTCCTGGCATATTTCTAGTAGACAGCTCTAAATGTCGTGCCATCCCCAAATAAAATCCCGATATAATACATAGAGGTATCGCATAATAGGCCAGGAACTTGAAAAGCACCATTCCCTTCTCGTAACTATCACCTTGAAGAAAAGATAAAGTCTTTGACCACACGCAAGGGAATTATGATTTATTAATCAGTAGCACACAAATATTCATATCGGTGAATAAAGCCTAAAGTCATTTAATTTTTATTAAAACTAAAATTCAAACATAAAACATTTGAAAAACTAGAAGGTTGCAAAATATAATGATTTAAATTGAACTGAAAGATTTTCCAAATCACATATGTCAGGAACTGAATAATTTGAATATTGAATGCTCTTCAAGTGGCAAATTTTTAGAAGTAAATAGCGGAAATTTGATCAAGTAAAATATAAATATTATAATTTAAGAGCGTGGTACAGTGACCATTTTTTAATGATTTTGAAAAATATGCTAATTGAAACCTGTTTTGTCTGCTGAAATTTCTTTTTTATAATATTGTACATATTGTATCACAACTTTTTTTATTTTTTCTTCATCAGGAATTATTTCTTATAACATACGTCCAATAAATAAATATTCCAGAAGTAACGCATTTTTCGAATGTAATATACACTTTTAATGAAATCTTGTGGAATCCCTGGAAATTTTTGCAATCCTTCGGAATCCCGTGAATTCTTTTGCAATTTTTTTAAATTGCTCAACATTTATTTTTAATTATGTGGATATTCCTTGAAATTCTATGCTTTCCGTGAATATTGAGCATAATAGTTTAAAATCACTTTAAAACGATTGTGTAACCTGGATATATCTCCGCCATTTTATCGAATTTCCGAAAAATATTTGGCGGTCTTTTTTCACTACCAAAGAATCATTTATATCCTCAATTGCAGCCAAATCTTTTGCAATCCGTGAAATATATTAAAATGTTTAAATTCCTATGAAAATCCTTTAAAGTCTGTTTCAGTCAGTTAAAATCCTATAAAATCTGCTGAATATTTCAAAATTTTACAATATTTCTTGAAATCTTAAAAATTCCTTTAAAATAATTTCAAACGTTATAGAATCCTATAAAATTTGTGGATATTCTTTGGCATTTTTTTTAATTTCTTAGAATCTTTTTGCATCCTGCGTAATCGTGGAGACCCCTTTATGTCTCTTCAAATCTGTAAAAATTCCTTAAAATCTTTTAGAATCTTTGAAAATCTTTTGAAATCCCATGAAATATTTTTAAATCTTACAAAAATTCCTCCAAATACCTTCAAATCTTCGAAATCTAATTAAAATGCCCTTATATCTTTTAAAAGTCCTGGAAATACTTCAGCATCTCTTGAAATTCTTTGAAATCCTTTGCAATTATTTGAAAAATTTGTAAATCTCTTAACATTTTTAAAATTATGTTAACAATCCGTGAAATCCTACGCATTGCTTGAGCTCCTTAAAAAAATATGCAGATGCCATTAAATTTTTGGGGATTCCATGAAATCTTTGAAAATGCATTAAATATTAGGTTAGGCGAGTTGAAGTTATGTTACGTCAACTGTAAAAACAAGACTCCGCTTATATATGCTTTCCAAAAATATCAGCCTTCAAGGCAGTATATCACAATTTTATATAATTTTATTGAGTTTTCTTGAGGTTAGCGTTCTAGGACAACGTGTGGCATCAATTCTGACAGCTAATTGCATCGAGAAACATAAGAATTGATATGCCTTATATCCACAACAGGAAATACTAATTTTTTCGAGTTTTTTAAGGTTAGGATGAAACGCTGACGTTTAGAACATATTTTGACATCGCATTCGGATTCAGCCAAAGATCTTTGATTCAGCGCGTCGAAATCCATAGAAAACACACACGTCGCGTTCCCAGATCACGACATTTTCGTTTGGTAAGGCTGTGTTATTTTGAAATTCTTTTAAATACCTGGCAAATTTTTCACAAATAATCGAGTTTGCTGTAAATTCCTTAAATTATTTTAAATGTGTAAATATGTATATTTATGCATGTGCACCAAGGAGGTAAACGACTTGTTACTGTGTTGTGTTTTCAATACTCGGTTTAGACTTGCACTTGTCTACTCGTTATATTGCAAACTTACGATCGAGTAAAAAGACTATGTTTGCCTCCTAAGTACACAATTAACTATTAAATCACGTCTCAATTTTTAAAAATCGTCCTTACGTAATTAGAAGACATTCTCCAGCGATAGCCGCAATAAATTGCATTTGAAAAATATCTCACCGTATAAATCGGTTTTAAGATAATGTTATGCATTGAAGAAAAATAGTAGTTTTGTATGTGAGATGGAATTTAATCTAGATAAAGAATGACTTAACACTTTTCCTCTTCAACCCTTCATTTATAATGAAAACTCATGGTGCGATTTTTCATTCATACAAATTCTTGTTGAGATTTACCAAATTCTTTGGGAAAAGGGGAGCAAATCATGATGCTGTGGTTTCCCTTCAGAGGCACCGACGTAACATAAGAGAAAAAAACTGCTGGCATAGCGAAAATTGTAGCCAGAACCCATATCAGGACCGCTATCAAGACTGTCAACGGCTTGGCATTCAATCCTGTCACGTGACTTCGTAAAGGGTCAGCAATGGCACAGTACCTGTTAAAAGTTTCAAATAAAATTAAATAACAATAATATGGTCCTGTAAAAAAACACATTTCCACTGAATAGTCAAAGTGCTCTATGATTTTTTGATTGCTACTTTTAATTATTTAGGTCAAATAATAAACTTTGAGATTTGGGCGATGAAAATTGTATGCTTCTATGAAAAATAAAAATATTGTTTGCAGTGGTTTATAGTTTCTTTAGGCGTCGAATTTTTGTAAAAAAAATATGTTATTTTCATTCCATTTTCCTGTAATTCCAATATACGTTGAAAAAAACTAAAACATCAACATTTTTCCACTCCTAACATACTAAAAACAAATGTACTACGTTTTTCAGATTTTGTTATTATTTGAAATTTAAAAAGATCTGAAACAAATTAACACGTGCAATGTGAAACAAAAATCAGAAATGCAGTAACTGCGACATTCTGCGAAAATCAGAATCTGCATTCATTATCAGATAATAACTTAGATAAGAAGTTTCTAAAACTTTGTATGAGTGAAAGTTTAATTAACTTCTATGTCTTGATAGTAATATTAATTCAGTCTGAATTCTTCAGTATTACTACTTGGATAGTCACTAGGGCTTCAATTAACAAGGCTAGAAACTAACACTGGTATAACTACGAGTTCTACTACAATCACTGTGATTACTGCTACATATACATACAATAATTATATCTAAGAATATATATATATATACATATATATAAATGTTTGGGTGAAATTTTTCAGATTAACACCCGATTCCGGCGAAATCCTGTGGATGTCCTTA
>JAAAKG020184238.1:0-25537 GCA_010014905.2 Druon quercuslanigerum
AAATTTATTATTTTATTTTTATTTATTTTATATTTATTATTTATTTATTTTATATTTATTTGATTCATTTATTAATTTATCCTACTGATATTATCAATCTTCTTGCACTTACAAAATTCGCAAAAAGTAAATATGTACTGAGCTTTCGACGCGAACATAAAGTAATAAATTCAATGTAAATTCACATCAAATTAAATATTTTTAATATTGAAAATAATGAAATGAGATACTTATAATATAACATTTAAATAATAAATGTCAAAAAAATCGACTTTGAAGTAATAAAATTAAATATCACTTGGGGAACAGCCAATTTTTGGCCCGGCACTGGTCGTTTCTCACAAGCGGTAGGAATTTTGCTTGTTAGTATATAAGGACCATTTCGACTGATATCTAAAAATTGAATAATTAAATACTTAGTCAAAAAATGAATATTTAAGCAAAGAGATAAATTTTTATCTGAAATAATGTAACATTTAATTGTAATAATAGACACACTTTCCGTTTAAACAGAGAATAATAATTGAACCCTCAATAAGAAACAAATTTTCAACAATATAATTAAATTTTCGTAAAAAAATTCTTTTCATCCAAAGAAAAAACAAGTTTTCTATCAAAATAGCTCATAGTTTAAAAAAAAGGAATTTTTAAGAAAAGTGATCAATCTTTATAATAACAGCAAAATTTAATTTTCCATCAAAGAGTTTACCCTTAGCCTAAAAGATGAGTTTTCTACTAAAAGGATGAATCTTGAACTGCAATAGTTGAATTTTAAATCCAAAAGAGAAATTTTAAAATAAAACAATGAATCTTCAAACACAATAGTTAAACGTTCAACAACAAAGAATTAATTTTCACAAAAAGATAAATTTTTAACCAAAACATGAATAATTTAACTTCAAGTTAACAAAAATTAATGAGCAACCAAAAATGAACTTTCAATTTAAAGTATGAAATATTTAATTGTAATGAAAATAAATAAATTTCATAGCAAGAAAATGCCTTTTAAAAAATCGTTATATTTTCAAAAAAAGTGATGAATTTCCAAATAAATTGTAAATTGTAAATATTTTGGTAGTAAAAATGATATCCGTGAAAAGTGAAATTTTTCATATTTGAATCCGCCACATCTCGGCCGTAGAAAATCGTATAAAAAAATAGGGTTGGCATTTTAAAGGTGAAGAGTAATCCTTTACGATACTATCGTCAGTTTTGAGAAAAAAATTTTTTGTGTGATGTTACTCGAATACATCAGAATATAGTGTTTTTTACCCTTTTAGATTAGAATATCTCGAAAACTAGGTCTGGTCTCTGGTTCTGAGAATTGTTGGCCTGTGTAATCTAAATACATCTTTTAGTTTTAATTAGAAAAATTATGAGTTTTTCATAATTAATTATAAAAAAAACTTATTATTGTAAAAAAAAACAAAAGAAAGAGTGCGAAAAAGGAGATTTTACAATTTGATACTGCGAAATTGGTGCGGGCTAAGGCCCTATATTGGTGTACCGGATTACAATTTCAAACAACACCATCTACTTTGTATCGCACTACCCATCTCAGTATGAAAGGGAATAGCTTACAAGTTGTAAATATTATAATTCACCATTTTTAATTTAAAATCAGAAAATGTAACTTCTAATTTAAACCACGTGTACCAATGCTAATCCTGTTTACAATGTCAAACTCTAATAGCTGCTTTATGTATTGCTACAAATGGTATTTCGACTAGTATGGTATACTTTCAGATTACTGGTTCACCATGCGAAAACTGCTTATTTCGCAGTGGGAACGCTTTAAAACTGAGCTTTACTGTTCTAAATTGTAAACCTTACAGTGTACTTTGATGGTTTTCCGAGACAATACTTTGTAGACACATGGTGTCTAATTTGACTAATATTTTGTTCAGATAAAAGTCTATTATTAATATTCATCTATCTTGTATAGTTCAACCATCATGTGGTGCAAAAGGACTTGGTGATATAATTGTGAAGGGATGCGGGTGTGATCAAACAGAATTCATCTTACGAGTACCCATCTCAGATACGAAAGGTGGTGCTTTCTTGAAGATAGTATTAAAGTAGCGTAGCCATTGAAAGTTTAACGTGCCGTATAAGCATGTAAGCTTCTGCTGCGGAGTAGTATCGCGCACATTCAGCTTTTTCTCCTGTCTACCTCAAGATTGCTCCAAAGATATGTGCGGTACGAGCCGCAATAAATAACCTGCCACCACCGTGTAAGTGTGCTACTTGCGCGAATTGTGTACGTTGCAGTTGTTGCACAATGAACCCCCATGACCAGTTCAGAGTATCAAATGCCGTTCTGCCCACCTGCACCTCTGAATTGTGGTAGAAATGTGTTTAGAAGAGGAAACCTAGTTTAGTATACTGGATCAGCTTTGAAAAATTTTATGCTATAAAAAGACTCTCATCCTTGGTATTGTTGAATTGAAGTTATATGGATGTTTGTCCAAGTTAAAAAAATTAGGCGATAAAAAACGTTGCACTATCAAATCGAAATAATAAAACATTTGCAAAAAATAATAACCAACGTGTCGGCAATTATCGTGCGGCTTGCTTCGTTTGCAAGTTTGAGCGCGCCTAGGGTGAGCGTCTGTTGCTTCTCGCGCTGCGCGCTCAATGATGGATTCACCTAGAGCGACGTGTTTGGTTTTTGTATTTACGTAACGTTTGTGCTGAATCCGTATCAAATTAAAGGTCAAAGGATCTACAATTGTCCTTTAGTAATTGTGAATTCTCTTTTGTTAAAGCTCCTTCGGCTTTAACGAACACATTCTCATCAAGTATATCATGCTTCGCACTTAAATTAATCGTAAATGTGATATCTTCTTCATTATGTACAACTGAATTGTGTCAAATGTATATTATCATTATTTCTTTACCTCTGTCTGGGCGGGGGGGGGGGGGGCCCCTTTACAAAATGCTCAACAATAGCTTATAAAATACTTAAATTTGTAACGAAAAAAAATAATTTTGAACTAAAGCAAATAAATTTGTAACCAGAAACGAAATGATTCAAGTTTCCTTTTGAAAATTAATGTTCAGCTAAAAATAAAAGAAATTTTCAATATAGAAAGATAAATTCTCAACCAAAAATGGAATCATTAAATTTCCAATTTAAAAAAGTAAATAAAAATAAAAATTTGAAATATTTTTATTAAATAACAAAAGACGACTTTTTCATACAATATCTGATTCCATTAATTTTTAACAAAATATATGAAATTTATACTAAATTGTTAAATTTTGAAGCGTAACAACGAGTATTTTACCAAAGAGCAGAATTTTCAACCCGCTTATGTGAATTTCTATCAAAATATTAACTTTTAAATAAAAAAAAAGAAGAAATTCGTAACTCAAAACACCCGATAATCAAATGCAACATTATGTATAGGGATTAATTCACGAGTGTCAGAAACAGAGTATCGTAGTTTCGTTGCTGTTTTTACCTTCTTAAATATATATATATTTTTTTTTTTGCCTTGAAAAGGGTGCTGTATGAGTACCGACACGTCATTGATTCTTTTTGGCAAATGTTTCTTACTGCGATTTGATAATAAGAAAAATAAAAAAGACGAAATAAATAAAAAAGGAAAATTTGGTGGTGGTTTCTTCTCATTTTTATTTCTTCCTTTTTATTTTTGTTCAAAAAACAAACTTTTTGCTTCTTTTTGTAGGATAATTTTTTTCTTTTTTTTTAAATTTAAATAGAAATTTTTTATTGTTGTCCAAATTTGGTCGTTGAATTTTTGTTCTTATTTTCAGGAATTCTGCTGGAAGTTATTTATTTTTAGTTTTTTATGGAAAGGATATATGTGAAAGAACTACATTTGCTTCAAGAAGGTTTATTTTCTGATAATTACTTATCCTCTAGTATTTAGTCTTTTTTATAATAAATATTGAATTATGTTATTAATTTTTTATTTCTTAAGGAAATCACACCTATGACAGAATGATATATTTGTTTGAATAATGTTTACTTTTAGATATTTCTGTATTTTTACAGTGAATAATGAATAAAGTTTATTTGTTTTGTATTCTTTTTAAGAGAAGGACAACTGTCAGAAAACGATAAATTTCTTACTAGAAGCTTTATACTTTAGTATTTCTATTATTTTTACATAAAAATTGAATAATGTTAAAAATTTTTATTTTTCTAAGAAAACGGATACTTACGAGCGAACAATACTTTTTATGTAAGATGGTTTATAAACTTGAATGTTTATATTTTTCGAATAAATACTGACTGCTTTTATTTTTTGATTTACAATATGAATATTCTTTTAATTTTTGAAATGTTGAATGTTTTTAATACAAATTTTTTTAATTTTTTCAAATAGACATATACATATGAACGAACCATTCTTTTGATTCAAGAAGATGGGTTGTCAATTATTTATATATTCTCACAAATATTAAATATCCTTATTTTTTAAATTCATTTTAAAAAAAGAATACCTGCAGACGAACGATACTGTTAATTCAAAAAGGTTTATTCTTTGGTAATTTTTTATTTTTTAATAAATATTGGCAAATATTATTAATTTTACTTTTAAAAACCAGGATACTTGTTAGAGAATGATACTTTTGTTTTAAGAAAATTTTTACTCATTGTATTTCTATATTTTTACAATGAGTATCGAATAATGATAATTATTTTTTAGTGAAGTAACAAGAAGCTTTATTCTCTGGTATTTCTATATTTTCGTAATAAATATTGACTACTGTTTTGTATAATTTTCCATATGAAAGTTTTCATTTTAAAAATGTTTAATTTTTTTAATCTGAACGTTTTTTAATTTTCTCAAATAAAAGGTTACATATAAGCAAACAATTATTTTGATTTAAGCAGATTTATTCTTTGGTATTTCTATATTTTCACAATCAATATTGAATAATGTTATTTTTTTAAATAAAAGGATAAGTGATAGAGAACGATGTGTTTAAAAAAAGTTCATCCTCTGTTATTTGTTTATTTATTTTTACAGTAAATATTGAATAGTCTTATTTATTATTATTTTTTTAGAGAAAATAATTTAAGAAGGTTTATCAACTGATAATTATATTTTTTTAATGAATATTGACTACAGCTTCAATTTTTTTATTCAAGAAATTTGATCCTCTGGTATTTCTACAATTTCACAAATATTAAATAGTGTTTTTATTTGTAATTTTTGTCAATAAGGTTTATCCTCTGTTATTTCTCTATTTTTAAAATGAATTTTCATATTATTTTATTTATTATTTTTATTTTAGGGATAAAAAATACCTCTTAGCAAACAATACTTTTCATTCAAGAAAGTTAATCAGCTTTTATTTCTATATTTTTGTAATGAATATTGACTATTGTTTTATTTATTTGATTTTTAATATAAAAATTTTTTATCTTTAAGGGTCTTTAAATTTTTAATTAAAAATTTTTGAGAATAGAATATTAAATAGATGGATACATGAGAGCGAAGAATATTTTTGATTGATGAATTTGTGTTCTTGGTATTTTGATATTTTAACATAAACATTAAATAATGTTTTTTATTTTTATTGAGAAAAGTATACGTGTAATAAATCGATACTCTTGTTTCAAAAAGGTTAATCTTCCGGCATCTTTATATTTTTTCATTGAATATTGAATAATTTTTTTTTTTAGAGAGGAATGTCTCTCAGGGAACAATATTTTTTATTCAAGAAAGTTTATCAGCTGATATTTCTATTTTTTTGTATTGAATAATGAACCATGCTTTATTGTTTTTTTTAATATGAAATATTTTTAATTTTTAAAGTGTGTAATTTTTTTAATTGTAACTTTTTAAAAATTTTGTACTAATAATAATTATTATTATTATTTTGATTCAAGAAGGTTTGTCAGCTGGTATTTCTGTATTTTTATAATGAATATCGACCACTGTCATTTGTTTATATTTTTACATTTTCATCCTAATGAGAAGGTATTGGTTTTATGTCAAATTTAACTTTGTCGGTTTTCATGAAATCTCCATGTTTTGAGACTTCCTGAGCCAAAAAAAAACGGTTTTTACGAAGGTGTCTGTCAGTCTGTCTCTGTGTCTGTCTGTATTCTATTCCGTAAGCACAATAACTTTCGAAATATTGATTGGATTGGATTCTGCTTTGGCAGACTTTTTTAGAATAAAAAAAGAAAGAATGATTTCGTGAACCAGCTTTTTTGGATAAAATTTCAAAAAGTTAGCGGATTGTCAAAAAATTTCAGGCTATTTTTTTCAAGATTTAAAAAGTTAAATAAACGGCTATTAATAGTACTCAGAAAATTAACCAATTGATTTTTGTGACTTTTTTCGATTAAATAAAAATTGTGAGAGTTATAGCATTTTAAATATCCAAAAAAAACCCAAAATTAACAGTTTAAGCCAAAAAACGCATGTCATGAAGGAAATTCAAAAAAAAAAAAAACGTTGATTTTTAAAGGCCTGACAAGATTATTATGACAACTTTTGCAATTTTGTCGAAAAGTTAGAAATTCAAATTTTGATCATATAAAAAATAATGAAAAATAAAAAGTTCCATTTTGCGGCCAATCTATGCAAGATACAAAAAAAAATGATTGCACTAAAATTACTCGCTCTAAGAAAAACTACAAATATGCCATTAATCAATTTATGATAGGATAAATAGTTTTTGTTTTTAGTCGTAAAAAACAACATTAAAAATAAAAAATTGTAGTTTTGGACTTTTGACACAAGCTATGAAAAAAATAAGTAGAAAAAAGATTTTCTTGCAAAAAATAGCGAAAATTCATTCTAATTTGTCATAAAAGACTAAAGTTTTCCACCCCAAATGATCTATAAATTTGTTATTAATTATTTTTAGATAGGATGATTATATTTTCTTTTAATCGTAAAAAATAAGATAAAAACGTAAAATAATACATTTTTGGAAAAACGACAAAAGAGACATACAAAATTAAAAGACAAAAGTTGTTTAACCAAAAAATATCTATCAGTTTGTTATAAACTACAATTACATTTTATTTACCCACATTTTTCGCCAAAACTGAATCTACATTGAATATAAACAAATTAGGTTTATTGCAAAACGACACAAGTTGCAGTAAAACGTTTAATAATAATTTTCTATTTTAATAGAATGCGCATTTTTTATGATAAAAATAAGACAGTAAAAATTAATTTATTTCAATACTGCTTCAATACTTAATAATGTAAATTTATTGAAATAATATACATTTTTCAGTTTGGCTAAGAATAAAATTTAATGCATAATGAGAAAAAAATATTAAAGTAATCATTAAAAATTTCCAGAAATAAATGTAATATACATTTGATGTAACAGAGTAGAACATAATGTAGAAATGTTCGCATTTCGACGAAATCAAGTGCAAATCATTAGATACGTGATGAAAATGTGTTCGTTAAAGCCTTTCGTTAAAGGAGCTTTAACTAAAGAGAATTCACAATCACAATCATTATCGAGCGCGAAGCTCGAGAGAAAATGTATTATCGAGAACGCAGAGCGAAAACCAACAGTCGCGCCCGTAACGCGCCCAAACTTGCGGGCCGCGCGCATAGCGCGCTATGAGTATGTACCAGCGCAGCGGACAGATTTTTTTAAATTAATGCTAAATCTATTTTTATTTTTAACTAGGTCAGTAAGATTTCCATTTCAAAAGAAACACTTTTTTTAAACCCTGCTAAAAGAGTATTGACAACCAGATGAGAAATTTGAAGAGTGTCATAAAGAGCGAAAGTAGACCTCGTCTAAAACCTAAAGGTAGCCAACAAACGTTACATTGTGGATCGGAAAAGAAGCGAAGACAAAAATAAGGATAAAAATAAGACAGTAAAAATACCTTTGTTTCAATAATAATGAAAATCATGATTGGTATTGATATAAATTTATTAAACTGATATACATTTTTTAGATTGGCTAAGAATAAAATTTAATGAAAAATGAGAAACAAATATTGAAGTAGTCATTAAAAACGTAATTTAAACTTAATTTTACAATATCTGAATAAGCAGCCCCAGAATGAGGTACAGAAATCAATATAATATACATTTGATATAAAAGAGTTCAACACAATGTAGAAATGTTCGCTTTTCGACGAAATCAGGTGCGAAGCATTAGATACGCGATGAGAATGTGTTCGTTAAAGCCCAAGGAGCTTTAACTAAAGAGAATTCACAACCATAATAATTATCGAGTGCGAAACGCAAAACAAATATATTATCGATCGCGCAGCGCGAGTACCAACAGTCGCGCGCACGCTTGCGCACCGCGCGCGTGGCGCGCTACGAGAATGTGCCAGCGCAGCGGACAGATATTTTTAAAAATTACTACTGCAACTACTGTTGTTTTTAACTAGGTTAATAGTATGTCCATTTCGAAAGAAACATTTTTTTTATACCCAGCTAAAAGAGTATTGACAACTAGATGAGAAATTTGAAGAGTGTCATAAAGAGCGAAAGTAGTCCTCGTCTTAAACCTAAAGGTATCCAACAAACGTTATATTGTGGATCGGAAAAGAAGCGAGGACGTTCACAATCCGATACCCAATTTCAGTTATTAGATCCGAAAGTCGCTCGTCGTAAACGTTTCTCCGATAATATTGTAGGTATGAGGATCGAAATCGAGAGTGGCAGAAAAGAAGGGAATGACAAACGTTCCAGATCACTTTTATACAGCCTCGCTTACAGTTTATTTCGCGCAAATGCCATCCACCTTCTCAAAAAGTAAAGAGAGCAGGTTGTATTGACATTTTCATGACAGTATTGCAAAAATTAGACAGTGCATTTCCTTTAATCGAAATTTGAATCTATCTTCACTTCTGATATGCTGACACCTTTTCAATAAAATCGTATTGAAAGCATTTTTATTCCGCAAGGATTGCAAAAAATAGTGACAAGTATTTTCACAGTATTATATGATCTATAAGGTATGAGGACTCTGTAAGACTCTTCATATGGGATGATTGCTAGAGAGATTGATCAGCGAACTGGGTAGCTTTAACTCTATAGGCTTTTGGGACCAATACAAACGCCGTAATATTTTAATAGACTTTAAAAACAAAAATGATAGTTTTAAAAATATGGGAAATACTATATTTATATTAAAAGCTTGAAATATTTAGAAAAAAAAACTAATTTTCCACGATAATACGATTTTTTAAAAGATAGATGAATTTCCAACAACCACAGAAGAATTTTTAACCAAGGACATCTACAATGAAGAATTTGCAACCAAATAAAATTTTTAATTAAGAAACATGAATTCTCAACCAAATTTCAATAACAGGCTTTAGAAAAAGGAGAATTAACTTCCAACACCACTTTTTGAATTTTCGACCAAAAAATCAATTTTTAACAACAAACTTATTAGTGAAGATTTTAACAAGAAAATATTTTAACTTTAAATAATAAGCAGATAATATTTTTTTAAATTAATTTTTAACTGAAAAAGGCCAACTTTTCACCGAAAATAGAATAATTAATTTTTTCGTGATTGAAAATTAATGTTTGACCAAAAAAAACAAAAAGATTTTTTAACGTAATAGTTAAACTTTCAACTAAAGAGATGAATTACAAAATCACTTTTACACCATAAAAAATTAATTTGTAATTTAATAAATATGCATTTAAATAGAAACAGTTAATTTTTTTAAAAAGCATCGAAATTTTAAACTAAAAAAATGTTTTCGTAACAAAATATTTAATTTTTAAACATAATAAATCAATAATCAACAGAATAGATTATTATTATTCAATTAAATAATAATAATTATTAATAGGATTGTTGATAATAATAAGTATATTCTTGACCTCATAGTTAAATTTTTGACTAGGTAATTAAATTTAGAACCAAAAATCTAGCAGTAGGTTTTTAACAAAAAAGAATTAATTCTCTAAATTTTTGAATTTTCAAAAGACAATCTATTTTAACTAAAAACTTAGTATCTGAAGTTTGGATAAACAAGATTTTAATTTTAAACTAAAAAAAATTTTAATTCAGCATACAAAAAAATAAATTTAAAAAAAAAATTAAATTTTTGGCTATAAAAAGGAACCCTAAATCAAAAAAGGCATTTTTAACCAAATATTTCATTTTACTACTAAAAGGATTAGTTTTCGATTAACTGATGAATCTTCACAAAAAAAAAAAAATTTTTTATAAAAAAAGTGAATTTAAAACATATAAAAACAAATTTTATACTAGAAAATACAACATTTGCAACAATTTCTAATTTTATACTAAGGGAGACAAATTTTTAATCAAATAGATAAATTTAAACATAGCAAAATTAATAATTAGTGAAAAAGTTGAATTAAAAATAAAATAATTGAGCTATTAAGCAAAAAGGACTAATTTTCAACAAATTTCAATTTTTAACCACATAGTTGAATTTTCAGCAAAAAAATTTCTTTTTTCAGTTTTTTTATCCAAAAAGATTATTTTTTAACGAAACAGATAGATTTTTCGAGAAATAGTTAAATTTTTAAATAAAATAATGAATATTCAACAATTATCATTGAGTCTTTGATAAAGAATTTTAAACTTTAAGCAAGCAGTTGATTTTTCATTTAAAAAAAAAATTTAATTGAAAAGATGAAGTTTGTGCAAAAATTATAATATTTGATATTTCCTTAAAAGACATTTTAATTTGAAATCAAAGTCAATAGAAAAAGACCAAAGAAAAAAATGACAAATTTTCAAAAAAAATTTGAATCTTCAATCAAGACCGATAATGTTTTAACTAAATAGTTGCATTTTCAGTTATAAAAGATAAAAAAATTTTACTAAACAGACGAACCCATAATAAAATATTTTAATTCCTGAGCTAAACAGTAGAATTTTAAACTATATAAAAACATATTTTTTTGAAAGAATGGATATTATGTAAAAAGCTCAGTTCAGAAAATTTATTTCCAGTGAAAAAAAAAACTTTTTAACTTATAATAACGACTCTACAAACAAAAATTGGATCATGAAAAAACTAGATAAATATGAATTTTAAACAAATAAAATTAATTTTGAACATAAGAGGTCAACTTTTAATCAAGCTGTGAAATTTTTGATAAAAAAAATTTGTTTAACCAAGAAGACGAATTTGCAAAAAAAATATATCAATTTTTTACGGCTTGTTCAATTTTTAACTAAAAATGAGCAATTTCCGATAAAGAATAAAATATGTTATTTCATATTTAAGAAATTATTTTTTCCAAAAAATAGAATTTTCATTATAATAGTTAAAATTTCAATCAAATTGATGGATTGTCAGGCAACAAAATAAATTGTAAACAAGTTATCATATCTTTTAACTAAGTAATTAACTTTCGAATCAAGAAGTTTAATTTTATACTTTTTTTTTAACAAAGTAGCTCAATTTACTACATTGTTCAGTTCAATTTTCAGTTAAGAAAATTATTTTTAAACTGAAAAAAAAATTTTCAACAAAATTGAACTTTAACCAAATACTAAAAGTTTTAATCAAAGGAACTGAATTCTGCACCAAAAATATAATAGCAGATTGTTTAGTTAAAAAGAATGAAGTTTGAACGAAAATTAATTTAATTTTGAATATTAGGTCCTATCAATTCAGTATTCATTTTAAAAAAACTAGAAAACGGATCGTTTCGTGAAAATGTAGGAAAAAGACTGGGTCTTCATAAAAATAATAAACAGGGGAATAGGGAAAAGAGTGTGACGTTAAATCTCCAAAAACTATAGGAATTCATCCTCTATTATAATATTCTGATAAAACATTCTCCACAAAAATGCCTTGAAGAAGCATAAATTAAATGGCTAGATTTTTCCAATCCTAAACAACTAAAATTTCGATATGAATTCCTCACCATAAAAAGAAGAATCTTTTGAATAAATAGACAGTTCATGATGCAAGCAAGACATAATTAAATTTTTTTCTTCTGTTTTTATCGAGTCGGTCATCGAAAGTTCTGATTAAATTCCTGAGTAAAGCTTCTCATAGAAACCCACGTCTCTCCTGCGTCTCATGGCATTCGTCGAGCACAAGAGCAATTGGATGCTTACCCGCTTTACGGCTGGAATCGTGTAAATATTGCTCTCCAGTTAAAAGAAATGAAAGAAGAAAGACGTGGATTTGATAGGGTAGATGATGTCAGGAAAGACTATTCACTGACGTTAATGAGGTTCTCTGCGTTGAAACAGGTCTCAAATTGCGTTCACCTTCTCTACGGAGGAACTATATATGACCCTTTTATTATATTATGTTATATTATCCTATAGGAGAAATGATCTATTTTTAGAGAAAGGAAATTAATTTTTACAATATTTAATAAATGCAACTCAAAGAGATAAATTTTTGACGAAATAGTTGAGTATTAAACCAAGAAAGACAAATGATCAACATAAAATTGAATAGCTAATATTTTAAGAATAGATCAGATTTCTTCAATAGATCAGCTGCTCTAATTTGGAACGGCAGCTTGGAGTGCAGTTTATACAGATAAGTTCTCCTAAAAGGTGTAGTGCCCTCATTACAGCGGGTAGGCTAAAAGCACCATCTATGTCCAAGAAGGTGCCCACAGTATTCGCTTCTTATTTAAGCTTCTGCTAAAATTTGACCATTGCAACATAGAGCGCACTTTTCCTACAGAACAGTTGGCCAGAAAGGCATAATGTTCTCTTTACAGCGGGTAGGCTAAAAGCACCTTCTATGTGGAAAAAGGTGCCCACAGCCTTCCCTTCTTCTTCAAGCTGCTGCTCTAATTTCCTCACGGCAGCATGGAGTACTGTTCCACAAAGAAGTTCTTCTTCAAAGTGTGGTTCCCTCTTTAGAGAGGGTAGGCTAATTCTAGTGCTAATTCTAATTCTAGTTCTATTTCCAAAAAGCTGCCCACAGCATTTCCTTCTTGTTGAAGCTGTTGCTACAATTTGACCACGGCAGCATGAAATAATGCAGTTTTCTACAAAACAGTTATCAAGAAAGGCTTGATGTTCTCTTTACAGTGGACATGCTAAAAGCAGCTTCTATTTCCAAGAAGGTGCTAACAGCATTCCCTTCTTAGTCAATTGTCTGCTTCAATTAGACCACGGCAGCATGGAGTGCAGTTTTTCTACAAAACAGTTCTTCAGAAAATCGTCATGTTCTCTTTACAGTGGATAGACTAGAAGAACCTTCTATGTTCAAGAAGGTGCCTACTGCATTCCGTTTATATTTAAGCTTCAGCTACAATTTGACCACGGCAGCATGGAGTGCAGTTTCTACAGAACATCTTCTGTAGCATCTTGAGAATAAAGGACGTCAAACTAATCAAGCAAAAAAGTTTAGCAGCAGTACAGACCTCCTTCCAAGGTTTTGAAATAAAGGCTACTCCACCCCCCTCTCACTCTCTCTCTCTCTCTCTCTCTCTCTCTCTCTCTCTCTCTCTCTCTCTCTCCCTTCTCTCACTCCTTGCCCAATCTTGTGTTTTCAAGAGAAATGTGTGTCCTACACATTTTCGCCTGTCGGGGGAATACAAAGTCCATGCCTATAATTTCTTATAGGTACTTTAGAAAAATTTATAATTTGTTGATTAATCCTATGAATTTTTTAAACAAATTTAATAAACAAATGAATTATTTGGGCATCTGTCAACTCAAACATTCGGTTTTATAGTGCTAGTCCTTGTAGATGGGAACATCATGACAATTTCAGCAACATTTCATAATAAGTTGTTGAATTTTTTTATTTAAAAACAAACTTTAATAAACAAGTGCATAGATAACTTGTTTTTTCAAAGAAAAATTAGTTTTTTCAAATGCGAACTTTTTTCATTCGAAACTTCACGATAATTTCAGAAAAAAAATCATAATTTATTGATCAGTTTTATGATACTTTAAAAACAATTTTACCAAACAGATGCATTTTTGAGGCATTTGTCAACAAAAAAGATCTTTCATTTATAATAAATTTAGTTGCATTCATGATTAGCTGACAAATTTTATGATTTTTTTCAACGAATTAAAAAAGAAAATGTATTCTGCGGTTCTCTTTAAACAAATAAAATTCGTGTTATTTGGTTTTAGTCTTTTTAATTGGGAATTTTAAATTTGTTTGATAACAAAAAAATTAAACAAATGCTTTATTCGGGAATCTGTCGAGGGAAAAATTGTTCTTTTTCAGGCCAGTCTTTTTAATTGAGGACCGAATCATAATTTTATGAACAATCATATATATTTCATAAATTCTATAATGCTTTAAACAAATTTAATAAGCATATACATAATTTCACATTTTTGGACGAAAAAGTTTTGATTTTATCTCAGTCCTTTCAGCTTAAGCTTCTTATTACTTGCATTTTTTTAATAAGGCTGCAGCTTCAGAAAAATGCATTTTTTTATCATATGTATATTTTTTAAAATATAAAATTCATCAAATATTTATGAATTTTGCTAAAATTATCACGAATTTTTTAGTCAATAATTTATAATTTTTCAATTTTTAAATTATTATATGTATATTTTTTTAAATATAAGATTTTACAAATATTTATGAATTTTTTTAAAATTATCACGAATTTTTCAATCAAAAAGACTGACATAAAAAACTATTTTTTTCGTCCATAGATGCCCGAATAATGTATTTGTTTGCTAAATTCTTTTTAAAAAATCATAAAGTTTATTAAATAAACATTTATTTTTCTGAATTTATTATGAACATCCTAATTAAACAGTTTGAAATAAAAAAAATAAATGATTTTCCCTTTGGTAGACACCCCAATAATGCATTTTTTGATTAAATGTTTTACATTATCATGAAGTTCATAATTGAAAAACTTTTCATTGAGAAAAATTACATTTTTTGAAAAAAATGCCTTCTATAACCATTTCTTTATTAAATTTGTTTAACTAAATCAAAAACTTAATCAACAAATTATAAAGTTTTCTAAAATTATCATAAATTTCCTCATTTAAAAGGTAGCATCGAAAGTAACGATTTTTTTGTCAAAGATTTCTAATTAATGCATTTGATTATTAAATTTGTTTGTGAAAAATCGTGAAAAACATTTCTTCAATAAATAAAAAAAATTGCCACTTTTTTCGTCACATTTGTTTATTTATAAAAAAATTGTAAGTCTAACTCAAAGTTCAGACCCGACAACTCTCTTAGAAATATTACAATCTTTTTTTCATTTATTTTGTTTAATTCAGTCATAGAAAAATTTTAAGAAGTGTTTTTTTTCGCGATCAAAATTAATGTCTCGTTTTTTTGTGTACCGAAAAATGATTTATATGTTTTATGAAAGTTTTTAAAGTAATAAGTACTGGAAAAAATGTCGAAATTAATTGTTTTTAGACAAAAATATTTAATTTTGATTTCAAATTTTGTAATTTTAAAAAGTTTTTTTGTTTTCAAAAGTAGACAAAACTTCGCTTTTTGTTTCTTATTTATAAATACGTTGAAATAAATTTAAAAAATATATAAATCTTATTTAAATGTTTATATAGATATATAATTATTCGTAATATCTTTAAATGTTTACCAAAGCCATTTTCCTTCTGAGTCAATACAACTTTCAAGAAGTTTTGAAATTTGGACTATGATTTTTTTTCGACTTGAAAAAACCAATAAAATTTTTTTCGCGCAAAATTTAATACCTTAAACAAAGCGAATCTTGTAAAATTCATTTTTCGATATAAAAAAAAAAATTATTGTAATTATTGCTAGGAAGTAAGAAATTTTTTTCATTTCCGTGAAACCTTGCAAAATTCTTAGAAAATCTTTAAAGGTTTTAAATATTTTTTAATCCTTTTAAAACTCCTAAATAACTTCTAAATTTACATTTTTTCTAAAATTATGTAATATGGAAGAATTGTAAAATATTGCTGTAAAATCATTTACTCTTTTTAAAAATTGTAGGAAATAATTAAAAATATTTTGTAACCTTTTTCAATTTTCTTTTAGAATACATTACAAAAAATCATTCAAAATTTTTACACGAATTTTAAAAATATTTTTTTCATTCACTTTGCACCCTGTAAAATTCTTTTTACTTAAAAAAATTTGATTCTGAGAAATGAAAAAAAAAATCCTCTTAGTCTTCCATATTCTTTTTCTATACATTTCTCAATTTTCGGAATTCATTATTAATAAAAAAAAAAATAATTTAATTTTTCTTATCTCTTTTGAAATGCAAAAAGTTTACAAATTATAATATGGTAGCGAAATTTTAAGATGAGACTTTTTTCCGATTATTAAAGCACCATTTGCAATTTAAATTTTCTCTTCTATCAATAATATTTAGAAACATTTAGAAATAAATTTTGTGATGCGGAAAATTATTTATTTAGAAATTTTTAAATACAGAGTAATCGGACAAAAATGCCACCCTTCCCCTACCTAAACGACCGTAAATAAAAACAAATAATTTATCAATAAGTAATTCATACAATGATCTAAAATTAATTTGAGCCTAATGCGAATATTTTGAAGTATTTCGGTTTTCTATAAATTTACTAATAACTAGTTAAAACATTATTGTACAGTTTCCCTATTCATGAAAAACTCCTAATTCTAACTAATTTTTGTTTAAAAAATTATCCCTAAATCCAACGAGAAAAAGCATTTTTAACACAATAGTTTATTTTTCTACCACATATATAAGTTTTCTACTAACTGATTAATCATCAATAAACAAATAATTTTTGACAAAAAAGTTTAAGTTTTTACCAAGCAGGTAAATTTTGTTAATAAAAAAGATGCTTTAAAAAAACAATTATTTTATATAAGAAAATACGAAATTAGTAACAATAAAGTTTAATTGTTAAGAATAAAGTTTGATTTGTAAACGTATGGTCAAATTTTCTATCACGAAAAACAAATTTTCAATTAACTGGTCAAATGTAAACAAAGAAAAATTAATTATTAACGAAACATTTAATAGACCGTAACTAAACACGAATAATTCATTCGTAAGTAATACACGTAATGATCTGAAGTTAATTTGAGCTTAATGTGAATATTTTAAAGCATTTCAGTTTTATCTAAAATTATTTTTTTTTTAAATACACAAAAACGGATTTATTTTCAATTCACTAACATAAATTCATTAACCACTTTAAATTTATGTAAGTGCCGATTTGCGTATTCTTGTTATAATAAAAATGTATTTTAATTTTGGCTGGAATTAATTTAAAAGGTTATTAATAATTAAAATTTATAGAAAACTGTTAATAACTAATTATTAACAGACTTTGTTAATAGTTAAATATTTTCGAAATAGTTAAAATCTTATTAATAAATAAAATTTAAGAAAAAAAATTTCCATTGAAAACAAAATTGAAAAATATTTGAATATTCCAAAAAATGCATTATTTATTTATGTTGATACTGTGGAGTGATTAATTAATATTTTTAACTCATTAATTCTTTTCACAATTTTAAATTAAATAAATAAAAAAATTTTCTTAGAATAAGTAAATAAATCGACTATTTACTTTCAGTTTATGCAATTCAGTATTAGGTATTAAGTTTACAATAAACGTTTATTTTTACTTTCGAATTTCAATTTCATTCAAAATTAGTTTTAAAGGTTATTAATAAATTAAATAAATTAAATGCAGTTTCAAATTTAAAGAAAAAATAATTTAAAATTTATTAGAGTGATTTAATGAAAATGATTGTTCAATGCTTACTTTGTTTTAAACAAATCAAATTTTAGAAAATGGAAGCTTAAATTAAAAAAAAAGATATTAAGCAAAGATTATTTCAATGCTCCATTGAAAGTTATAGTAAAATGCTTTTCATATTGTGAAATAATTAATTTTATTATTAGCTGAATAACTTGTTGGAAATATTAAAATAAATAAAGATTAAAATTTATTTTTTTTAAATTAGATGACATAAATTGATTTCACAGCCACACAAAAAAATTTGTTTCCTGATCTGGAGGTCAGACCATGTTAACTCTATGTTTTTGGGGTCGCTGAATCTGAATCCGTGGACCAAAAAAGTCTCACCACGTCAGTGTCGCTGAATCCGTATCCGAGGTCCAAGAAACTCTAGCTCGTCAGAATCGGAAATAACCTCAAAAAAGGTTCATAACTATTTTGTTTGAGTATCTTTTTCTGAGTCGAGAGGTCAAATCACGTTAAATATATGTTTTTGGGGTCGCTGAATCCGATTCCGTGTTCCGTGATCCAAAAACACACAGCATGCCATAATTCGGACAATAACGACAAAAAAATCCCATGCAATTTTTTTCGAATACCGGTGTCAGATCATATGTATTATATGTTCTTGGGGTCGCTGAATGTGAATCCAAAGTCCATAATACCCTAGAGCTAATCCTGAGAATGGGATTCAGCGATCCAAAAAACATATAATAAATATGGCCTGACTCCTGGACTCAAAAAAAATTGTATGTCGTTTTTTGAGGTTATGACAGAACCATGATGTGTTAGGGGTTTTTGACCTCGAATCCAGATTAAGCGACCCCAAAAACATATAACAAACATGATCTGACCTCCAGGCCCGGAAAAATATACTAAAAAAAGGTTAATAGGGTTTTTGAGGTTATGTCAGAACCCGACTTGCTTGTAGGTTTTGGTACTCGGATTCCGATTCAGCGACCCCAAAAACATATAATGAACATGATCTGACTTCCAGGCCCGGAAAAAGGTACTAAAAATAGTTTTTTTTTTGGTTTTTTGAGGTTAGGTCAGAACCCTGACGTGCTGTGGGGTTTTGGCACTCGGATTCCGATTCAGCGACCCCAAAAAACTTTTAGTAAACATGATCTGACTTCCAAATCAGGAAAAAGATTTTATTTGTGTGTCTGTGTTTTTGATGCGAAGGTTATGAAATGGTTACGCACATTCATAAAAAGTTACTAATAAATCAAATTATCAGAAATTAGGTTGAAAATTAAAAATAAAAAGTAGCATAAAAATAATTTCAATGTCTAAATAAAAATTATAGTTTAATTATTTCTACGTTATGAATTAATTAATTAATTATAACCTGATTTTTTCAGAATATTGAATTACGTAAATATTAAATTGTAATTTCTTATAATTAATACAACACAATACAATACAAAAAAAAACAATAATTTAATTTCAATTATTTAATTTTTGTAAGTTTGTGTTGTTTTCGAATGAGTATTTGAGTTCAATTTTCACAAATACATTATAACTTTTCCTAAATTAGTTAAAAATGTTATTAAAAATTCTAATTTTTATAAAAATATACAGTAGAAATTATTTTAATGCATCAATGAAAATAAGGTCTCGTTGATTTTTATGTTGTAAACTGATTACTTCAAATTTTAATCCAGCGAAACTTTAAATAATAAAAAATTATAAAAAATAAATAATTATTCAAAAATTGGGTAAATTATAAAAATTAATACAAAAGTGAGCGCGCGTTCGCGTGCTTACATTGTGGTCCAGTATTTTTAAAGAAGCAAAATTTGTTCAATTTGTCGGTGTTTTGTAGCCTCCAGATCTGAAACCGTGCGACGCTTTTATACCGACGAGATATTTGTCTTTCTTAGGATACGAAATAACACATCCCGTGTATTGTCAGTACTTAGAGAGATGCACGACTTTCCTTGAAACATGAAACATCCTTGTTCGTTCCTTCGAGAAAACGAAAAAAAATTTTAAACCTGTCCATTGAGAACTAGGTATTATACAATAAATAATATTGTTACTTATAAAAATCAATTATGTAATTATTAATAAATACATTCGCCCATTTTCTAAAAATAAATTTGGCTATTTGTTAATATAATTTGTTTATAACAATTCAATTAACAAGTCAAAGTAAAGTTTTTACCCGTGAACCCCTGTTTATCAAATTCAAGTAATTTAAACACTGAATTTTTTGTAAAAAAATCCAAAATCGATAACGAATTGTACTCTAAAAGTTATTTTGTGCCTCATGTCCTTTTTAAGTCTAGAATTATCATTCTTTCTTAAAATTCTCTGTTTCAAATCATAAGCAAAATTTTTTTTAATGCTCTTTTAAAATATAAAATCAGTGCTTTTTTCAAACATTTATGATTGCAATTTATAACTAGAATTTGTTGAAAAATGCTCTGTGTCATTCCATAATTTAAATTTTTTCGAAAACGTCTTGCTCTATACAAAGAATTTGTGAAATATTGAAAATTCTTTGTTACAACTCAGAATTTATTTAAAGTCATAAATTGCCTGTTTTAGGTTAGAATTATAATTGGTGTGATAAATTCTCTTTTCTAATACAGAATTTTAATTTATTTCAAACAATGAGGGTACGTGGGTTAGCATTCGAGGATGTTGAGGGTCTTATGGCAGAGAATTAAACGAAGATAATTTTTTACAAACGCATGTTGTATTACATGTTTTACAAGGTATCGAATTTTTTAAAAGGAAATAATTAATTGTGAAGAAAATTTACAATATTGTATGTTTTGTATGTTATTTTAATTTTTTTCGTTTATGGAGTAATGTTTTATTATTTTAAATTAAACTCATAAATTTCCCATTTCAATTCGAAATCAGTTTAAATTTATTATTTCCGTGTTTCTACTCAGAATTTAGTAAAGTTTCAAATTTACTGTTCCAAGTTAAAATTATAATTCTTTCGTAAATAATGCTTTTTAATTCTAGAATTTTTATTCTTTTTTCAAATTTTCTGTTTCAAATCATAAGCGAAAATTTTTTCAATGCCCTGGTAAAATATAAAATCGTCCCTCTTTTAAAGAATGTGTCGTCCAAATTCATAACTAGAATTTGTGGGAAAATTCCCTGTTTTATTCCATAATTTAAATTTTGTTTGAAAATGTCCTGTTTTAGCTCAGAATTTGTTAAAAATTGAAAATTTTTCTGTTTAATCAGAATGTATTTAAATCTATAAATTTCCTGTTTTACGTTATGATTATAATTGTTTTAATAAATTCCCTGTTCTAATCCAGAATTTTAAATTCTTTCAAACAATGAGTGTACGTGGGTTAGCGTTCGAAGATGGTACGGTTTTTATCGCAGAGAATTCAAAAAAGAGAATTTTTTTACAAATTTATGTTGTACAGGTAGTTTTAGAAGTTATCTGATTTGAAAAATAATAACTATGAAGAAAATTTACAATTTTGTATATTTTGTATGTTATTTTATTTTTTTTTTGTTAATGGAGGAATGTTTTGTTATTTTAAATTAAATTTATAAACTTCCCATTTCAATCCAAAATCAGTTTAAATTTATCATTTCCGTGTTCCTACTCAGAATTTAGTAAAGTTTTAAATTTACTGCTCCAAGTAAAATTTATAATTCTTTCGACAATATTCCTTTTTAATTCTAGAATTTTCATTCTTTTTAAAAATTCTCCGTTTTAAATTATAAGAAAAACTTTTCTAAATGCCCTGGTAAAATATAAAATCGTCTCTCTTTTAAAAAACATGTCGTCCAAATTCATAACTAGAATTTGTTGAAAAATTCCCAGTTTCATTCCATAATTTAACATTTTTTCGAAAATTTCCAGTTCTAGCTCAGAATTTGTTAAAAATTAAATTTTTTTTGTTCCAACTCAGAATTTGTTTAAACTTATAAATTTCCTGTTTTATATTAGAATTTTAATTGTTTTGATGAATTCCCTATTCCGGTCCACAATTTTAATTTCTTTCAAACAATGAGGGTACGTGAGTTAGTGTTCGAAGATGGTAAGGTTTTTATTGCAGAGAATTAAAACAAGATAATCGTTTTACAATTGTATATTGTGCCGGCAGTTTTACAAGGTATCGGATTTTTTTAAAGAAAATAATTAAATGTTGAGAGAATTTATAATTTTGTATATTTTTAATGTTATTTTCATCTATTTCTATAATGGAGTAATGTTCTGTTATTCTTTTAAATTTTTTTTATTTCCGTGTTCCTACTCAGAATTTAGTAAAGTTTCAAATTTACTGTTCCAACTCAAAATCATAATTCTTTCGAAAATATTCCTTTTTAATTCTACAATTTTCATATCTTTTTTTAATTTTCTGCTTCAAGTCATAAGCAAAACTTTATCAATGCCCAGTTAAAATATAAAATCGTTACTCTTTTCAAAAATTCATCTTTTAAGGTCATAAGTGATATCGGTGGAAAATGCCCTGTTTCATTTCCTAATTTAAAATTTTTTCGAAAATGTCCAGGTTTAGCTCGGAAATTTTTAAAATGTTAAATTCTTTGTTCCACCTCAGAATTTTGTAAAGTTATAAGTTCCCTGTTTCAGGTTAGAATTATAATTGTTTTTATAAATTTCCTTTTTCCATACAGAATTTGAATTTCTTTCAAATAATGAGGGTACGTGGGTTAGCATTCGAAGATGGTAAGGTTTTTATGGCAGTGAATTCAACAAAGATAATTTTTTTTACAATCATCTATTATGCTGACAGTTTTACAATGTATCGGATTTTTTTACAAAAAAATAATAAATTCTGAAGAAAATTTTCAATTTTGAAATTTTGTTTGTTATTCTGATTTTTTTCTTTAATGGAGTAATTTTTGACTATTTTCAATTAAAGTTATAAGTTTCTTATTTCAACTTAAAATCTATTTTAATTTATCATTCCGGTGTTTCTGCTTAGAATTTACTAAAATTTCAATTTTACTGTTCCAAATCAAAAATATAATTCTTCCGAAAATAATCCTTTTTATTTCTAAAATTTTTTATTATTTTTTAACATTCTCTGTTTCAAATCATAAGCAAAACTTTTTCCAATGTCCTTTTAAAATATAAAAACATTACTTTTTCAAAAATTTATCTTTCAAATTCATAACTAGAATTTGTTAAAAATGCCTTATCTTATTTCATAATTTTAATTTCTTTCTAAAATAATTAGTCCTAGCTCAGAATTTGTTAAAAATTCCTTGTTCCAACTCAGAATTTATAAGTTACAAATTCCCTGTTTTAGGTTAGAAATATAATTGTTTTGATAAATTCCCTGTTCCAATCTAAAATTTTAATTTCTTGCGAACAATGAGGGTACGTGGGTTAGCGTTTGAAGATTGCAAGGTTTTTATGGCGGAGAATTCAAACAAGATAATTTTTTTACAATTCTATTTTGTGCTGGCAGTTTTACAAGGTATCGGATTTTTGAAAAGAAAATAATCAAATGTGAATGAAATCTACAATTTTGTATATTTTGTATGTTATTTTAATTTGCTTCGTTTATGGGGTAATGTCTTAGTATTTTGAATTAAATCCTTTTTAATTCTACAATTGGCGTTCTTTTTGGAAACTCTCCGTTTCCAATGATAGTAGCATTTTTTTCAAATCCCCCATTCACGGTTTTAAAATAATATTAACATAGTGTTTCTTCTCCTTGTTTATTTAAATAATTTATCTTCCATAACTAGATTTTTGCTCGTTAAATAATTATTTGCAATTATCTAAAGTGTAGTCGACTGCTCATTGCACCCTAGTCTCAAAGAGGAAAAGCACTCCCTCTAATTATTAATAAAATACCTTTAACCTTCTTCCTTTAGATCAGAAGCTTATACAGATGCCTTTTACAGATGCCCCTATCGTAATTGTTTCTAAGTAAGGCAAACGCTTTACATACAAATATTTCAGCATATGCTTCTGGTAGAGGCTTTTGGTTACCAATGTTTGTAATTGAAATATGCGTTTAATTATCATACAGTCCAAAACGTAATACTGGAACCCTTTTACCTTTCCTTAAAGCTTTCTCACGCCATCTTCCTAATTCCCCTTTCCCATTGAACGTGACTCTGACTTAAATTAAGTTTAATTAGCAAGCGGAGTCGACTCGGAGAATTTCTGCTGGACGCGGTTCGTAATGAGGTAGTAGCAATATTTACAATGCGCCCGGCAATCTGTCAACAATCTGATGCAGTCGACCCAATTTGAATCCCAGAAAGCTTTAAAATATTCAATCTGCTCACATTTTGCAGAGAAAAATCGATTTGCATCTTTCAAATCCTTCCTTTAGAAGTAATTTTCAAAATATTGGAAAGGAAGCAGCTTTTTTAACTAAATAATAAAGATTCTATGCACTCTCTTAAAATGAACCCATGAAATCTCACTAACTTCAAATTTGCCAAATTATCGAACCAAAGGTTTCTTTGCAAAAATAAATGCATGCGTGGCTTCCTACACAGGTTCCTTTGCAAAATAAATTTAGGCGCGGCTTTCTGCACAGGTGCCTCTGCAAAATAAATTGAGGCGCGGCTTCCTGCACAGGTGCCTCTGCAAAATAAATTGAGGCGCGGCTTCCTGTACAGTTTCCATCGCAAAGTAAGTTCAGGCGCGGTTTCCCTTACAGGTTTCTATTCAAAGCAAGTTCAGGCGCGGTTTCCTGTACAGGGTGCTTTGCAAAATAAAGTTAGGCGCGGCTTCTTGTACAGGTTCCTTTACAAAGTAACTTGAGGCACGGGTCCTGTACAGAAACACGTATGGGGTCCTTTACAGAAAGCAGTCGCGAAAAATGGTTTCTCTTACTATCGAGAGTGCTTGCAAAGAGAGAGAGAGAGGGAGTGCACTTGCAAACCCTCGCGGATTGGTTCCTATACTCTGTAAAGAAACCTAAACATGATCATTCAAAGTTTATTACAGTTTCCTCCACCAAATTCATGTACATGGTCTAATATGGTAGGGTACAATATATTCCGTCAATATTGGCGCTTGATAATATATTTATCACGCTTCTTTTTTAACTAAAGTTCTAACCCTTGACAACAGTAATTTGGTGATAGTAAATTCTCTTCTGTTAAAGCTCTTTATGCTTTAAAAGAATTAATTTATAATTAATTTATAATATTTACAATGTTTTTATTTAACAATATTAATAATTCTAAATCATGAAATTTGCAAGAAATTTCTAGTTTTTATGAACCTAGTTTTTCAAAATTTTCATCACTCGAAATAAATATTTCAACACTAATAATATGTTTGAGCGACACGTATATTTCCAATTTGAGGAATAATATTTGCACAAAATAAATAAGGTTGAAATTCCAAATATGAAAAGTAGGTTTTCTGCAAAAAGTAAATTTCTTTGGTTCTTGCAATATATATCTTTTTTAATTTCCTATTATTTTTACTAAAATTTAAGTTAAAACACATTTTTATTTAGCATACAAATCAGCGGAAATAAAAAAAGAACTTTCAACTAAACAGTCAAAACGCAACGAAAAAGATGTCAAATAGAATTTTTCACGAAATTGTTTATTTTCAATAAAAAAAACCTTTTTCACGTCATTGTTAAATTTTCTAAAGAGAAGATTAACTTTTCAATAAAGAATTAAATTTTTAAAAAAATTCGTTAACTAAGGAGAGTAATTTTCGATTTAGTAGATTAATTTTTAACCAATTGTATAAGTATATTTGCAAGTAAAAAAATAATAAATTTTCGATAAAAATGAATAATTTCCTACGATAAGCAAAAAATGTTTAGTAAAATTAATTAATTTTGAACCAGCTAATTGAAACTTGAAATAAAAAGATAAGTTTTTAGTAAAAAATGTATATTCCAAATTTGTAGTTAAAACAGTTATTTTGAAAATAAAAAAAAAATTTTTAATGATT
>JAAAKG020184249.1:0-25533 GCA_010014905.2 Druon quercuslanigerum
GATAACCTAACCGGTTCGGTTGCCACAAACCAACGTTTGGTTCAGACAACCGAAATAATGCCAACCGAACCCAGTTCTGTCAGGACAACCAAACTATTTCTTTGCTTGATCATTTCCTCATAAACAGGTCTACTTTTTTGCAAAATCACCTGAAAATGTCTTGACAAGGACACATTTCTGTCTTATTCTTTAAATTAACAAAAATAGGTAATTATATAAACAATTTCTACAGACAAATCCACATTTTAAAATTTTTGTGAAAAGGCTTTCTATACTTAATTCCGAAAAATTGGACCTATTTATGAAAAAAGTGGTTAAAATGCGCATTTATTAATTATCAAAATTGTTTTCATAATTAATAATTTTTTGTAATTTGAAAAATGTGACAGCAAGCAATCTTCAACGAGACATTTCTAGTTGATTCTGCAAAAAAGTAAGTTTATTCGTATGAAGACATTTTCGAAATGTGTATTTTTTTACGAAAGCTGTTTAAATGATTGCTCATCAACAGCTATAACTAATAGTAATCTCACATTATTGTCTGTTATATTTCATACAAACTATGTTTATAACATTCTTGCTCTAAACTACGAAAAATTATTCTCAGTTAATTATTACATTGATTTATGAAACCCTATGATGTTTTATTTGTTCAATTTACTGAATTTCGAATTTTTAATTTTTAAATTTGTCATTCCACATACATTTGTTTAGCGTTTTAATTTAAAAATAATTATCACTTTCAGTTGCAGTAAAATCTTTAATTAATTCTAATGCTTTTTGTTGTCAGTGATACTAGACAGTTCGTCTTTACAAATTTAAATAAAACTTCATGGTTAGAATTAAAAATGCATGCACTATTAGAGCTTTACAGATTTGATTGTCAAAAATTAAAAGCCTGAAATGCTTTCTTTGTTTTATTAAAAATGTTTTAAGCGCTAGGTTAATCAACTACTAACGCTTTGAAATTCAATTTACTGAATTTTGAACTTTTATTTTTTAAATTTGTCGGCGTCGGATTGTCTGGAGTTCTCGACTCCCGGTATACCAGGTATTACAGGTATCCTGAAAGTCCCAGCCTTATTGTGATTCTTCAATTACAAAATTTTCAAGTTAGCAAAGTTTTCCAATTTTCATTAAAACCAAACGAGCATTTGCAGATCCTTATATATCTAGGGTATACTAGCCCACATACATTCGTTTAGCGTTTAATTTAAAAATATTTATCGCTTTCAATTGCAATAAAATCTTTAATTAATCCTAATGATTTTTATTGTACGTGACAGTACACAGTTCATATTTACAATTTTAGATAAATTTTCAGACTTATAATTAAAAATGCAGGAACTACTATAATAGAACTTAACAGATTTTGATTGTCAAGTATTGAAAGTTAGAAATGCCTTCTTTGTTTTATTAAAAATGTTTGAGGCACTAGGTTAATCAATTTCTAAAGTTTGCAAATTCAATTTACTGAATTTTCAACTTTTAATTTTTAAAGTTGTCGGCCCAAATACATTTATTCAGCGTTTTAATTTGACAATATTCATCGCTTTTAATTGCAATTGCTTAGAATTAAAAATGCATACGCTATTAGAGCTTTACAGGTTTGATTTATAAATATTGAAAGCCTGAAATGTTTTATTCGTTTATTTCAAAAATTTTCAAGTACTTGGTCAATCAAATTCTAAAGCTTTCAAATTCAATTAACTGAATTTTGAACTTTTCATTTTTAAATTTGTCGGCGCCGAAGTGTCTGGAGTTCTCGACTTCTGGTATACCACGTATTACAGGTATCCTGAAAGTCTCAGCCTTATTGTGCTTCTTCAATTACAAAATTTTCAATATAGCAAAGTTTGCCAATTTTTATTAAAACCAAACGAGCATTTGCTGATCCTTATATTTCAGAGGTATACTAGCCCACATACATTTGTTTAGCGTTATCACTTGAAAATATGTATCGCTTTCAATTGCAATAAAATCTTTGATTGATTCTAATGCTTTTTATTGTCCGTGACAGTAAACAGATCGTCTTTACAAATTTAGGTATATATTCAGGCCTAGAATTAAAAATGCATACTACTCTATTAGAGCTTAACAAATTTGATGGATAAATACTAAAAGCCTAAAATGTTTTATTTGTTTAATTACAAATGTTTGAAGTACTACTGCAATCAATTTCTAACGCATTCAAATTCAATTAACTGAATTTTAAACTTTTCATTTTTAAATTTGTCGGCGCCGAAGTGTCTGGATTTCTCGACTTTCAGTATACCAGGTATTACAGGTATCCCGAAAGTCCCAGCCTTATTGTGATTCTGCAATTACAAAATTTTGCACTTAAAAAAGTTTGTCAATCTTCATTAAATCCAAACAAGCAGCTGCAGATCCTCATATTTCTGAGATATACTGGCCCACATACATTTGTTTAGCGTTTAATTTGAAAATATTTACCACATTCAATTGCAATAAAAATTTTAAATTATTTTAATGCTTTTTATTGTCCGTGATAGTAGACAGTTCGTATTTACAAATTTAAGTAAAACTTCAGGGTTAGAATTAAAAATGCATCCACTATTAGAGCTTTACAGATTTGATTGTCAAATATTAAAAGCCTGAAATGCTTTCTTTGTTTTATTAAAAATGTTTAAAGCACTAGGTTAATCAACTTCTAACGCTTTGAAAGTCAATTTACTGAATTTTGAACTTTTATTTTTTAAATTTGTCGGCGTCGGATTGTCTGGAGTTCTCGACTGCCGGTATACCACGTACTACAGGTATCCTGAAAGTCCCAGCCATATTGTGATTCTTCAATTACAAAATTTTGCATTTCGAAAAGTTTGCCAATCTTCATTGAAACCAACCGAGCAACTGCAGATCCTAATATTTCTTAGGTATACTGGCCCACATACATTTGTTTAGCGTTTTAATTTGGAAATATTTATCGCTTTTAATTATAATAAAATCTTTAATCAATTGTAATGCTTTTTATTGTCCGTGATGGTAGACAATTCGTCTTTACAAATTTAGGTAAATCTTCAGGCTTAGAATTAAAAATGCATACTACACTATTAGAGCTTAACAGATTTGGTGGATAAATATTTAAAGCCTGAAATGCTTTCTTTGTTTTATTAAAAATGTTTGAAGTACTAGTTTAATCAACTACTAACGCTTTGAAATTCAATTGACTTAATTTTGAACTTTCTTTTTTTAATTTGTCGGCGCCGAAGTGTCTGGAGTTCTCGACTTCGGGTATACCAGGTATCACAGGTATCCTGAAAAACCCAGCCTTATTGTGCTTATTCAATTACAAAATTTTCAATTTAGCAAAGTTTTCCAATTTCCATTAAAATCAAACGAGCATTTGCAGATCCTTATGTATCTGAGGTAAGCTGGCCCACATACATTTGTTTATTGTTTAATTTGAAAATATTTATCACTTTCAATTGCAATAAAATTTTTAATTAATTCTAATGCTTTTTAATGTCCGTGATAGTAGACAGTTTGTCTTTACAAATTTAGGTAAATCTTCAGGCTTAGAATTAAAAATGCGTACTACACAATTAGAGCTTTACAAATTTTACTGTTAAATATTAAAAGCCTGAAATGCTTTCTTTTTTTGATTAAAAATGTTTAAAGCGCTAGGTTAATCAACTACTAACGCTTTGAAATTTAATTTACTGAATTTTGAACGTTTAATTTTCAAATTTGTCGGCGCCGAAGTGTCTGGGGTTCTCGACTTCGGGTATACCAGGTATTACAGGTATCCTGAAAGTCCCAGCCTTATTGTGTTTCTTTAATTACAATATTTTCAATTTAGCAGAGCTTGCCAATTTTTATTAAAACCAAACGAGCATTTGCAGATCCTTATATATCTGAGGTATACTGTACCACATACATTTGTTTAGCGTTTTAATTTTAAAATGTTTATCGCTTTCAATTGCAATAAAATCTTTATTATTTCTAATGCTTTTTATTGTTCGTGATACTAGACAGTTCGTCTTTACAAATTTAAATAAAACTTCATGCTTAGAATTAAAAATGCATACTACACTATTAGAGCTTTACAGATTTTACTGTTAAATATTAAAAGCCTGAAATGCTTTATTTGTTTGATTAAAAATGTTTGAAGTACTTGGTCAATCAATTTCTAAAGCTTTCAAATTCAATTAACTGAATTTTGAACTTTTCATTTTTAAATTTGTCGGCGGTGAAGTGTCTGCAGTTTTCGACTTCGGGTATACCAGGTACTACATCCTGAAACTCCCAGCCTTATTGTGATTCTTCAATTACAAAATTTTGCATTTCGAAAAGTTTGCCAATCTTCATTGAAACCAACCGAGCAACTGCAGATCCTAATATTTCTTAGGTATACTGGCCCACATACATTTGTTTAGCGTTTTAATTTGGAAATATTTATCGCTTTTAATTATAATAAAATCTTTAATTGATTCTAATGCTTTTTATTGTCCGTGATAGTAGACAGTTTGTCTTTACAAATTTAGGTAAATCTTCAGGCTTAGAATTAAAAATGCATACTACACTATTAGAGCTTTACAAATTTTACTGTTAAATATTAAAAGCCTGAAATGCTTTATTTGTTTGATTAAAAATGTTTGAAGTAGTAGGTCAATCAATTTTTAACACTTTGAAATTCAATTTACTGAATTTTGAACTTTTAATTTTCAAATTTGTCGGCGCCGAAGTGTCTGGGGTTCTCGACTTCGGGTATACCAGGTATCACAGGTATCCTGAAAGTCCCAGCCTGATTGTGTTTCTTCAATTACAAAACTTTCAATTTAGCAAAGTTTTCCAATTTTCATTAAAACCAAACGAGTATTTGCAGATCCTTATATATATGAGGTATACTGGCCCACATACATTTGTTTAGCGTTTTAATTTTAAAATATTTATCGCTTTCAATTGCAATAACATCTTTAATTAATTCTAATGCTGTTTATTGTACGTGACAGTAGACAGTTCGTATTTACAATTGTAGGTGAATCTTCAGGCTTATAATTAAAAATGCATACACTATTAGAGCTTTACAGGTTTCATTGATAAATATTGAAAGTCTGAAATATTTTATTTGTTTTATTCAAAATGTTTGAAGTACTAGTTTAATGAATTTCTAACGCTTTTAAATTCAGTTTACTTTAGTTTGAACATTTAATTTTGAAATTTGTTGGGCGCCGAAGTGTCTAGAGTTGTAGATTGTAGACTTCAGGTATACCAGGTATACAAGGTATTCCAAGAATCCCGAAAGCCACCGCATTATTTTGATTCTTTAGTTCAAAAGTTTTCAATTTAGAAAATCTTGCTCTTTAAAAAATACGTCTTTTATACCATATAACTATATTTTGAATCAGAAACCTTGATCATTGATTCGCTACGGTTTTCAGCTCTGCAAAGGACGACTTCTCTGGAAAGAAGAATGTCCTTATGTATAGTACCCCCTTCAGAGTCAAACTACGACAGTTACATACCATACTTTTGAAATTTCAACTTAAATTTTTTTTTTAATTTCTCATAAAATTGAATAAACAAATACCGTGTCGAAAAATGTAATATTCTGGAGTAAGCAGTTATGAGAAAATCTTATTATATTAGAATGCTACATAAGAACTGCGCAGGTGTTTAGCATTCATAGCTCCGCATTTCCCATTAAGAAGCACCTGAATATCGAAGGTATGTTCACTGAGGATTTTAGGGCCTACATGTTTAGTAATTACTAGCGAATTTGAAGAGGGTTGACGTTTATAACAAAATCTTTAATTCATTTCCTAATTTTCCCAAAAGTTTCAGAAGTGGACAATTGTTCACGCCTGTAAAATTACTGCTTTGTGTAAATGAAACTCACCTGAACAAAACAGGGCCACCCGTTTGGGTCAAATCCTAACCATGTAAGACTGTCTTACCTGAGAAAAGCTTAAAAGGATTTATTATTCAAACTTACCTAATCGTGACGCCTTATCCAACATAATTACTTTTGGAATAAGATATGGCCAAGCGTCCAGGATTAGCGAACAATATATACCACCAGCAGACTTCAAAGAAAATCTTTCTGCTTCTAGTAAACTGCCCATTGTAAATTATTTCCTCTATGACTAATTCAAAATTTAACCTTTAAAATCTAAATTCCGTTGTATTGAATATCAAATGTGTTTACAGAAACTAGAATCAAATTTTTTAACTGAAAGTGCTAAAGTTTAACTTCTTTCAAACTTATAGTACCATCAATATGATATATAATTTTGTATATTTAAAGATTATAAATTTATAAGTACGTATTTAATATGGAATTGTTTGAAAATGATATTCTTAAATGAAATATGTATTTACAGAAAAAGCTTCATTAAATAAAATTATCAAATTTTTTGTTTGATTATGGATTTTTTCTTGCAGGATCTATTTTCAATTTTTACTATTTCGAAATTGAAAGAATTTTGCGGAATTCAGTAAATCGGGAACTACATGTTAAATTTGAAAAAGTCAAATACACATCTAAACATTTTTTTTAAACTCATATAATTTGTTAAGGATACAGAAAAACATCCCACGGCCTTTAACAACATAACAAACTTTAATATATTAATTCTTTTGAAAAAAAATTTTATAGAAAAATATCTGAGAATATGAAAACATTATAAATCAATATAAATATGGAATATTCCATGTCGCATTTGAAAATTTAAAACCAAAGGCATTTATAATCGTAGGCATTTTGAAATTTCAGGTGCCAGTTACTCAGAAGTCAAGGCTATATAAATGTGAAATTATCACTGCACGTGATTTACTTTGAAAAATAAACAATTTCACGCACTATGCACCCATGCGTATACATATTAGTAAATTATGACCATAATTTACGTTCATAAAGTTAAAAAAAAATATTGTATAAATATTTAGTTCTGCTGTTAATTCTATACTCCATTTTGAAATTTTAATAAAATTGCTGCTTGAACTTTGAGCACCGTTTCCAGAAATTTAATTCATCTACAAATTTAATAGGCAGATTTTTCATTTTCTAAGCGTTTATAATTCGCAATTATATGCACATAAACTTTTAAACACATTGGTAATTTTAGAAACTTCTTTAAAATTTCAATAAGGCTACAACTTGCATTGCAAAACCTATTATTAAAAATCCTATTCTTCTTGAAAATTCAGTGACAGAATCAAAATTTTATTAATATTCATATGTTTAAAAATAAGCACCTGAACTATCAAACGCTGCATTCATTTGATCAACTTCTTTGACATTTCAATAACACTAAAACAATTGAATTTAAAATATGTTTTTAAAAATCTTTTTTTTATAAGAACATGGTGCCAGAATACAAATTTCATAAATTTTTATAATTTTAATACTACCTAAACTTTCAGACAATTAAAATTTCATATAACCCACACATAAATATAATTTTTCAGTGACATAAAAATTATGTATTCTAAATTTGAAAATGTATAGACTTTCGTAAGCTAAGCATTCTGAAAATTCTCAATAGTGAAATTGTATAAGTATTTAAAAAAATCGGTGTGAAGACTTTTTTGCATTTTTTGAATCGGCATGGAATTCCGTTAACCCACAATGAAAATTCGAAACATTTAAATTATCTAAATATTAAAATTGGTAGTTCAATTAAATTGTTTTGAATTTGTAAAAATTTCCCTTTTTAATAATATTTCAGTGCTATAGTGCAGTTTTTTGAAAGAATTGAAGCTGTGCGATTTTTTCAATTTTTAAACTTGAAATAGAGTTCCTCTAATAAAAATTAGAAATATTTAATTTTTGAATATATCAAAGTTAGTAGTTCGCAACTCAGTCTTTCTAAATTGGAAACTTTATTCAACTTTTTAATACATAATATTTCTGACTGCGGATACGTTCAAGGTTTTAATGTCCTCAGCCAAAGAATGGCACAGCAACCACAAATGGAAACCATAATTTTCAATATATAAGACTGATACGAAAGACGAGCTGTAAAAGCGGAGAAGTATAATTGAATATGAGAAAATGTCAAAATGCTCATACATTATGCAATATTCATAGAAAGGCGTATCTTTGCGCAGATAAACACACCAACGTCATGTGCTGCATAAGTTGTATAACGTGTAGGTCGCATTCGAGAATGAGGGGTTGTGTAGGTGGAGTTTGGAAGCTATAGCTTTGATTTATTGTAACACTTGGACCGAGACTACCCTCTGTTACTGAACAATCCACCCTCTCTTTCTCTTTCTACTTTTCGTTTCCCCTCTCAACATTGCAACCTAGATCCCTGCTTCACCCTGTCTAAACGCAGCTTTTATCCCGAACAGCAAAGCACTCGAAAATCCATTGATATGGAATAGGCTTTGTGTTACGACATTGTATGTGAAACAAAAGCCGTGACAAACATTTTCCTTACCCAGATTCTTGTTTCTTCGACGCCAATATAATATATTAAACAACTTCTTTTGATTTTTGAAGTCAAGAAATATCTTCAACAGTAGGTATTTAAATGGTCTCAGGACTTAATGGCGAAAGTTCCAAATTTCGAAAATGCGTTTTATTGGTTTAAACTAATTGCTTGGGCCTAACAGCTCGAAATTAAATTCTTGTTTTTTTCTTATACAAAAAATATAAATGATCGAAAATCTACGTTTCAATATTTTTGCTTCAAGGGAAGCGCCCCACCATTTAAAGGCATTTTTCCGGAGATCGTCATTTCTTTCAGGATTTTCTTTTAATGATTCATCAGAGTTAAATAATAGCTCGAAAGTATTTTCTTGTTTTTCTTCTGTTTTAAATAGGAGAAAAGAAAGTTATGCAGCTTTTTATGTGTCTGGGCTGGCGTATTTTGTGGAGAGCGTTGTTCTTTGACAAGGGTTTTTTGCAGATGGTTGCTTATTTTTTAGCGCTCGTTTCGTAATCCGTTTTTCAACAGATCGCTACGTCCGTCAGTCAGTCCCTAAAAACACGATAACTCTCGAAAAAATGAACATATCAAATCCAGATTTGGCACACATTTTTTAAGTTATAAAAGAAAAATCGAGTTTCTTAACCAGTCATTTGGATATAAAGACTCAAAAAGTTTGAGGATTTTCAAAACTTTTTGGGCAATTTTTTTAAGATTTAAAAATTTTATGTGAAGCTATTCGTTGTACACAGAAAGCATTTATGTATAACATCTTCAATCGAAAATCAAAATTTTAATGCAATCAACGCACGATATGGTAAAAATCAGGAGAAGAAAAACGTTAATTTTTAAAAAGCCCTATAAGATTATTATAAGAACTTTTGGAATTTTCTTAAAAATCGAAAATTAAAATTTTGATAGCTCATAAAATAATAAAAAATAAAAAATAATATTTTGCGGTGAAAGTATGCAAGATAAAAAAAATATGAATTGCCAAAACTTGTACATTTCAAAAAGACCTTCAAATTTGATGTAAAATACTTTTTAATATGGAACACGTACTTTTTGTTTTATTCGTAAAAATTTAAATTGAAAATAAAGAAATTAAATTTTTGGACAAACGACACAAGTTGTGAAAAAGATAAATAGACAAAAGTTGCTCTTCCAAAAAAGAGCTAAAATTTGTCATAAATAATTTTTGTATAGGGGGCAAGTTTTTGTTTGAATCGTAAAAAGTAATAATAAAAATAAAAAAATAAACTAATTTTAACACGACATAAGGTACGAACAAAAATTCATAGAAAAAATGTTTACCTAAAAAGTATCTTAAAATTTGTTATTAATAATTTTTGAATAGGATGAGTAGATTCTACTTTAATCTTCAAAAATAAGATTAAAAAAATAAAAAATTAAATTTTTGGCAAAACGAAACAAAAGACGAAAAAAATAAAAAGACAAAAGTTGTTCGAACAGAAAATATCTACAAGTTTTGTTATAGACCCTTGTTATGAAAACATATAAAAAATAAAAAAATTAGCTTTTTGTAAAAGCGACACAAGCTGCAGTAACATTTCATATAACAACATTTTTCGCCTAAATTATATCCACAAATTTGATTAGATCCACGGTACTATAAGATGCTTATTTTTAGTTTAAATCGTAAGAAATAAAATAAAAATAAACACACTAATTTTATGGAAAAAGGACACAAATTGTAATACAATTTTTACGAACGATTTCTTTTATAGAATGCAAATCGTGGATTCTAATAATATGAATTTCTAAAGAAGATACATTTTTTAGTGTAGCTCAACATAAAAATATGTGAAAAATAAGAAGAAAATATTAAAGTAATTATGAAATATAAAATTTTGCAAATTATTTTGCGATTTCTGAATAAGCAATACCAGACCGATACCAGCTCAGATAAAAGTTGGTATTGTTTAGAACTTGAGCTCCACTAGATACCTGTTGAGAGCCAAAAGGGTTCGTTTCGAGCGCTCATTAAAAAGAACATGAAGGCGCACTCACAAACCAAACGCTTGCAAAGTAGGGCTGGTAAATTAGGGATCGATTTACGGTTATAGAGCGATGACTTGCTACAAAAAGTTGTTTGCATATAAATATGCCTTTATATTGACAACTTTGATGCATAACCTGCAAATTATATTTATTAAGTCATTACATCTACTAGAATTGCTGTAATATTTTGCAATTTAATTATCTTCATTAAATTGTGTTCATTAGAGTTTGATTACATGTGTGCTTTAGGGTAAAAATGATGTTATTAATTAAACAAAATGTCGAATTGGGCCAAGCGAAAAATAGGTTCTTTATAAATAGTCTCAATTACAATTGGGAATTTCAGCGAAAAACAGCATACGTTTACCTTAATAGTGTAGAACATAATGTAGAAATGTTCACATATTGGACCAAAATCGAGTACAAATCACAAGATATGAGAATGTGTTTGTTAAAATCGAAGGAGCTTTAACAAAAGAGAATTCACAATCACCAAATTACAGTTCTCGAAACTTTGGCCGTTAATTTTTAAAGGTCTTTGCAAAAATATGAAAGAAATAGAAAAATCGAGCGCGAAGCGCGATAACCAACAGACACGCGCCCGCGGGTGCTCCATAACTTGCCAGCTGCTCGCGCAGCGCGATGAGATTCAACCCGCGCAAGCGCAACGGGCACATTTTTCTTTAATTAAAAAAAAGAAGTTATGCTGCTTTTTATGTATCTGGTCCAACGTTTTTTGGGATTCTTTGTTTCTTGCCTAGGGTATTATTTTGCATATAAGTTATGCTTTTTTTAAGGCGCTCCTTTCGAGATTTAATCATAGAGGTAAGTAATAACTTAAAATCGACTTTTTTTCAAGTTAAAAATAAAAAAGGTATGCAACACTTTCTGAGTCAAAATCAGATGTTTTTTTAGGATTTCCTTTCATGATTTGATCTAAGTAATATTGTACAGCTCGAAAGTTATACTTACTTTTCTCTAAAAAATATCAAATGCATTCAAAGCTTGAAAGCCTTGAATTTTTAAAATATACTGAATATACAATAAGAAAATTATCCAGCTTCGAATAATTTTAGCTTGAAATTCATCAATTTATTTGTCAATATAAATTTTTTTCAGTCCTCGATGCTTTGCACTAAATTATTTAAGTTTGTTGGCATAAAAATAAAAATTATTCAATATGTTATATCGCATTCTGAAAGAGTAAAATTATACATTTTCCAAATTTTGAATTCTTTTAATTTGAAATAGTTTAATCATAAATGCTTTTAAGTTTTTACTTTAAACGCTTCGAAGTAAAAATGTATCTTACAAGTTAATATTCTACAAATTGCTTATGTGTTTGAGGTATGAGATTTTAAATGACAATGCAGAAAATCTGCAAATGGATATATGAAAATTGGTACGTTTTAGATTTGAAGCTTCTAAAATTATTTACAATTTTGAACCTTTTAAAAATAAAAAAATACAACTTCAAGCGCTTCAATCTTCCAAACCTTTAAACTAAATATATTTTTGAATTAATAAAATTTTCAATTGGTTGTATGTGCAATAATTAAATATTTGTTTTACAACTTATTTTGGGCAGTAGCTAAACGGAGAAAAATGGATGTTCAAATGCAATCTCTAGATGTTCAGGGTTAACATATTTTTAGTTTAACTATATGAGAAAAATCTATATGTTCAAAGTTAGCATCTGTAGATCTTAAATAGTGAGATGCTACTATGTAACATCCAAAATGTTCAATTGAAATATCCGAGATATTACGAGTATGGTTATTTCAAATAACGCCTCTAAATATTTGAGGAGTTTAATATTTTTTTTAAAGTATTTCTAATTCAAAATAAAAACGGGGGTAAGTAATCGGAGAACGAATGATCTGTAATCTAAATTTAAAATATTATCTATTTGAAGTTACTTTAACTAAAATTTTATTTAAAATTTATAAACATTTTGTCAAATGTGTTAAGCCAACAAGCCTGAAACTTAAGATCATTATTTCCTCCTTTAGAAAGAAAAATTGTTATGCAATTTTCTTTAAGGATAGCTGATTTTGATTCTTTGGAAAATTTCCAAAATTGTAATATTCCGTAATTGAACCACCGCATCGTAGAGCGGGATACAAAATATTTCTTGAGGAGTGGGGAGGCCCCTGAATGTCATTCAAACCCAAGCGACTTGGAACCCCCCACTCATCAAGAAATATTCTATATCCCATTCTACGATGCGGCGGTTCAATTGCAATATTGAAAATATATAGTCGCCAATGAGCAATGAGCAATGCGCATGCGCTCGTGCGGTTTTAACATCTGAATGGGTCTTAACATAAAAATATTTTTACGCCTTAAGATCTCAAAAAGATATTAAATGTCTGGCACGAATATCTGTGTGTTAGAGCTCCTACAATCTTACTATTTGAACATCTACATTTAAACATCCATTTTTCTCCGTGTACTCTCAAAGAAAAAAGCTGAACCAAATTTCAATATAAATAGCCCATTTTTCATATCATGATATTCGTAAAGAAAAAATTCGGTATGCGCAAACATGGGCATAATTTTATAGTGATCAGTTTCAAATAAAGACGAAGAGGGTTTTGTTGTGGGGTTTTTTGAATTGAAAACGCTGGATTTTTCACATCGAAACGAAAGAAGATACAGTAATTTACCATAATAATGCTCCGTAACAAGCTATGCAACTGAAATTGGGCTAGAAACTACAAACAAAATTTAATGTTGAATTCAGATAGCTTGTATGTTCTAATTTAAATGTCTCAAAAAATAGGTTGAAAACCGGATAATGAACATAAATTTATCTTCTCAGATTTCGTCACTCTAATTAGTGTCGAATCATGATAAGAAATCTATGGAAAAAATGTAATTTTTAAACGTTAACTGTCACTCTGATATAAAAAAAATGAAAAACAAAACGATTCCAAACCAATTAAAATCTAAGAGTAGTTGTTTCATGTAATTATATTTTATATACTCATTTTCAGCCATCAAAATCTGAACCGGTAATCTTACAACCCAATGAAAATGTAAATCACGAGGTCAGGGAAAAACCCAAACCTCTAAATTTGCCTGAAGACAAAGCCGATAAATAAAATAATCGGCTTAAACCTCTTTAGCTATAGTGAATGAGGGGGGCACATAGTCATTGAGCAGATGGGGAGGTCTTTTCTGGCGTACGTTGTACGAGACCCTTTTTGAGTCACGGTATCATCCCCGCATCACAAAGGACCGAATCGCGTGGCCGCAGATTAATTCTCAACAAAGAGTGTCCTCTCCTTCTTCTGCGCCCTTTGCATGCCCTGCATGCCTACCAAAACCTAACTAGCCCCCGGTGGAGTACTGGAGTGCGAGGCTCTCTTGGAAACGCCCCAATAGCAGCAAGGGGGTTGGTCTCTTACTACCCCTACTACCCCTAGCTATATAATCCTCAGCAACCCTGCCTAGACTTTAGTAGTGGCCAAAATCTCGGTCTCTTCACTTCGTGCCTCTCAAACGAAATATTGGGCTTAAAACCAACCAAGTTTTCTCTAATTTCTTTGAATTAATAAACATGTGTGACGTAAGAAACACGAGGTTCTTCAGACCCTGGAACGGGGAAGAAGATTCCAAACCCGAAGAAAAAGTTTCTTCAACGATTACGGAATCTTTAAATTGTGAAGAAAGAGTGAAATGTGAACCAGAAGAAGATTCGGAAAGTGTGCACTCAAATGACAGTGTTAGTCAACAATCAGAAAGTGGATCAAGAAGTAGTTTTCCTGAAAGATCGTGCTCCACCCATAGTGAAGATTCATCGGAAACGAGTAGTCTCAACATGCTCAGTAATTTCGTTTTCAATGCACATCCTGAAAATCATGCGAGTAACCACTATTCGGCAAGAAGCACTGTTTCTGCAGAATCTTGCAGACTGGAGAATTCGCGTCAGTCAGCTTTTGCAAATTATTACAATTCGTATCCTGCCTATTCTGCACCGGATTATCTATCGCATTTCAAGAGTGGATTGATGCCAATTGATCCTTCTGGAATTTCATTTGATGGCTATCATCATCTTCCTTATGGATTAACGGGGATTCCACCAGAAGCCTACTCAAGCGTGGAAGAAGCAGTAAAGTTTATTCATCAACAAGATGTTGCTGCCAAGCAGATGAAGAAACTTAGGCCAAAGAAGTTCAGATGTGAACACTGCAATGTGGCTTTCAGCAATAATGGACAACTGAAGGGGCACATCCGAATTCACACTGGTAAGTTATCAATGAAAATTAATTTTGAGTATTTTGAATTAGCATGTCCACGTTATGATAACAGATATTACATGCATCAAAAGCGTAGGAAGAACTATATTTTTTTATTTGGAAGGAAGAAACTAATTTGATTGGCATAAAAAAGAAAGCTTTTTTAAAATTCTTACTATAGATATAAATATTTTGCGTAGACGCAAATGTTCTCCGTTTAGGAAAATTTTTTTAAATACATTTTTACATACCTATTTACTAACGAAAATCATTTTATGAGTTTGATTAGGGTACATCCCTGCAGTTTCTCTATCCAGAAGATTAATTTAAAAACAAACGTATTAAAAACAACCTAGTTAACATTTGTCTTGTTTAACTACTTGGATTGATAAAATTTAACATGGTTTCTAGTGTATTGATTATTTATTGAAAATAAATTAATGATTATTTTAATCCTTAATCGACTCCATGCTTATCCGAAATAATAAAAAATTTTGAATTAATTTTTTGATTCGAGTTACTTCTGTACATTTATTTTTCAAGTTTCTTCTGGAAATGTATTATTAATTTTTTTCGCGAAGTCTCTTCTGAAGGTTCCTTACTCAGCCTTTTAAAAAGGTTTTTTATTAAATTTCCTCATCTGAATTTAGCTATAATCGTTACTCTCTTTACTTGTTTCAGGTGAAAGACCTTTCAAATGTGACGCTGAGGGTTGTGGAAAATCCTTCACCAGAAATGAAGAATTAACAAGACACAAGCGAATTCACACGGGGTTGAGACCTCATTCCTGTGTTGTTTGTGGAAAGCGATTTGGTCGTAAGGATCACCTGAAAAAACACACGAGAACCCACGAAAATCGAGGACCTTATCACATACCAGGAGTCACCTTGGGACCTTTTGCAATCGGTCATCCGATGCCATCTGCCTATCTTTATCCACTTTAATATAAATAATACAAAATATATTTATAAATTCACATTCCGGTGACTGCTATAAGCTTTTCATGTACATAGCGAGAGAGAGAGAGAGAGTGAGAGAGAGAGAAAATAAAAGTCAAATTTCATATATTTTAAAAATATTTATCCGTTTACGCGACTGGTTGGTGTCTATGCGGATTTGCCTTCAAGATAAATCAATTAAGGCAGGTATTGTCAAAGATTGACAGAAAAAGGTTTTTTGGCCAATTTCAATAGCGTAGAAAAATATTTTTGATAAATGTTTTTACCTGAAGGAAAAATGACCATCCATATAGGAGCAGATGTTGTCCATTGTAAATTTATATTCGCGTTGAGTCATGTATATATTGTAAATGGAAGAGTCTTATGTAAATATGTCAGATTATAGAGAATAGTTATCTATTTTAAATAAAAATGATTTATATGGTATTTACAAATGTTTGAATTTTTATAACCTTGTTACGTAATTATTTTTAATATTTAATATCACCTATATTTACTATCTCATACGATTTTTATTTTATTTTTAACATTTTAGTTGCAAACCTAAACAGGAAAACTGTGCACAATTAAAAAACTGTGTATTCTTCAAAACTCAAACAATAATTACAAATTTCACAAAAGAAACGTGAATTTATTCTTAATCGCACCATTTTCAATTAACCCTTTTTAAGTTTAACAATTTCAATTTGAAAGCATTCAATATTGAAAACTTTTTAATTTTAAGCTCATGAAGTTAAAACATTTTTAGTTTGAAGCCTGACAAAGTTAAAAGTAATTTAGAATTTTTTAAATTCGACAAAATAAAAGTTATGTTACATTTCGTATTTTTGTGCTTATAAAATCATGTTCGCTCCATTTTCTCCATTTAGTTGATTTCTGCAGTCTTTACTTCGCGTTGATGGTACTTTTTTCACAACCTTCACATTGTTCATAAGCTTTAATTTTATTTTTCGTAGCCTGAAAAAAAATTTGTCATTTTTTAATTATTAATTGAAAACGCTGTTAATTTAAATCAATCTTCTAAACAAAGAGCTTTATTTCGAAAATTTAATTTAAAAATCTAATGCGATGAAGTGTTAGAAAATTGTAAGAAGAAAATGATTTACACATTTAATTATTTTTCTCGTGAAAAAAAAAACATTTTTTTCTTAAAATATATTATATTGAATATTAACAGCACTAAAATTTTAAAAACGGTAATAATTAAATAATTTTTTAGGCATCTCTTTCAGGCAAACTTGATCCTCCGTGACATTTTTTTGTACATATATGTACAAAAAAATGTCACATATATTATTTTGAATTTACTAGCATCGCACTACATCATTATTATAAAATAATTTGAAAACAAAGTTTCAGTGGCATTTGGAAGGTTCTGCGTATCCATTATATAGATATATTTCAATACTTCTAAGCTTAGTTGCAATTCACATTAACTGACACATTAAATTTTTAAAATTATTTATCTATAGTTCGCTTCCCCAAAAGTGCTGACACTCCTGATTTTTGTTCTTTTTTATTCCTGATATATCTTACGGCTATTTGAAGACCAGAAAGGAAAAACTTGCTAGACCCATTTTTAAGAAAAATCTATTTGTTTTCCCCATTTATTATACCTTAATTTGAGGTCAATTAAAGATACTTCAATATCAAGGTTTATTCTTGTTTATTTCCAAAATACTTTAAAACTATTCTAAAACTAAAACGCAAAAATAATGCCTAATCTATTAAAAAATATATATATATATTTTTTAACATGGGGTTTCAAGAATTTCAACCATTTCTGCGAGTAACTAAAGAAGTATTTATTTTAATTTCCCAAAATGAAGAAAAAAATTAATATTGCAGCTAGTAAAGTTTCTTATATTTATATAAGTGCATGCAGTAATCGTTTAGCATAGTCATCTGGATGACTTTTGTCTGTTTTAAAATATTTAATAATATGTATACCAGTCGTACCTGATTAATATTATTATTCAAACTAATGATTCTATAACGAAATTATTGCTTGTAAAAGCTGATTTTGAGACAAGTTTGATGTTTTAAATTTTTGAAAATTACATTTTTCGAACAAAAACTATATTTTTGTGAAAGTGTCTCGTCTTCCTTAAATTCGGGATAAGTAGTCAAATATTTATTATCAGTTTGGCGGGTCGTTTCGATTTTTCGGGACCACTCAACAATCTCCTTTTTCAGCACTCATAATTTTTTGGGACGACTAGACGCAGCTTTTTAAGAAAATAGCTATATTTTTATTTTTACATTCTCATCCAGAGAAGGTATTAGATTTGTGTAAAATTTGAGCCTCCCGGTTTTTGTAAAATGTCCACGTTTTGAGATCCCCTGAATCCGAAAAACATTTTTTTACGAATGCATCTGGCTCTGTGCGTAAGTGTGCGTGTGTGTGCCTGCATTTGTAGATATTTAGTTTGTTAGCACGGTAACTTTCGAAAGAATTGACATATTGGATTGGCATTTGGTATACTCATTTAGCGTTCAAAGATAAAGGTCAAGTACGTTAGCCAGCCATTTTGGATAAAAATTGAAAAAGTGAGCATATTTTGAAAACTGTTGAGACCACTTTTTTCAAGATTAAAAAATTCTTTGTACAATTATTTATAATACTTAAAATGCAACCAATTTCTTTTAATGACTTTTTTGATAAAAATAAACTTACTAGAGTTATAGCATTTTTAAAATCCGAAAAAAGAAAAGAAAATTAATATTTTCAACCCAACAACGCATGACACAAAAAAAGTCAAGATAAGAAAAATGTTTCTTTTGACACACCCTACAAGATTATTATGACGACATTTTGATTTTTTTTAGAAAAACGAAAATTCAAATTTTCACAGCATAAAAATATAATGGAAAAAAATTTTAATTTTACGGTTAAAGTGTGCAAAATAAAAGAAAAGGTGTTAAAACAAAAATTGTGGATTTTAAAAAGATCTACAAATTTTTAAAGAATCATTTTTTGATAGAATGCGTAGTTTTTGTTTTAATCGTGAAAAAGCATAATTAAAAGTAAAAAAAAAACTACCCGCTGCGAGCGCACATTCTCAATCACAAATTTTTTTTAAAATTTATTTTTCGTCTCGCAATAAAACATGCTATGACTCGGTTTAAATGTCCCCCCCCCCCCATCCCCTCATTAATCGAATTTTCGTGAGTGACTGAGTCTAGGGATATAATTTAGAAGTTATAAAAAGGTAATGCTGAACTGTAGACCATGTGTGTAACGTTTAAATCGTAAAAATAAACTTATAAACGAGAAAATTCAGTTTTTGAAAATCGGCAGAAGTTGCAATAAAAATTTTAATAGCCAAATTTTTTTTTAAAGAATGCGCATTTTTTAAACGAGTCAATTACACTACGTCTGCTTTAATATTGAATGCATGTTATTTATTGTAATAATATACGAGATACGTGATGAGAATGTGTCCGTTAAAGTCGAAGGAGCTTTAACAAAAGAGAATTCACTATCACCAAATTACTGTTGTCGATGGTTTGACCTTTAGCTTAAAAAATCTGTGGGAGTTTACAAAGACCGAGCGAGGAGCGCAAGGGCGCGCTCAAACTTGCGAACGAAGCGAGATGTGCGCGTAGCGCGTGTCGCGTATGTGCCCACGTGACGGGCGGATTTTTTTTTATATGCTCATCATATTCGAGAAAATCGGACAGTAAAGTATCTTTAATTGAACTTAATTTAAAGGGGAAAAAAGAAAATAAAGAAAAAAAGATTTTTCTCAAACATGAGTCTATGGATTCTATCTTTCCGGTCTTAAAATAGTCGTAAGGCATGCCAGAAATTAAAACAAACGAAAAATCGGGAATGCCACCTTTGTATTGAGATCAGTCAAAAGAAAAATATAAAATAATTTTGTTTTAAATCAAGAAGCTTAAGATAAATTAAAAATTTTAGTCCTATTTTCTTAAACATTCATAACTTTGGTCATTTCAATAGGACGTTGTAATAAGAATTTTTTATTTCCATCATTTTATTGATATGGATATAGCTTACAATGTCCTCTACAAGTCCTGTACATATCAAGATGGGAAATCCTTAGTTTTATACGTTCTTAATTATTTCTAGAAAACTAAGGAAGATCCCATTCTGATTTTTACAAGGCTTGTAAAAGACATAGTAAGCTATCTATATAAAAATCAAAGAAGAAAATAAAAGTTGTTTCTTTTTTCAGAAATTCAGTATCCAAATAAACTTTTGAAAAAACTAACAAGTTTTTGATTTTTTGATTGGTTCAACACATATTTTTTTAAAACTGCCTCCTGTCTCAGTGACTAAAAAAAGATTCAAAAGAATTTAATGTTGCACGCAGAAAAAAAATTCTGTTAAGGTTATAGGATTTTTAGTTTAAATTGCGACAGCATAGATTTTTTCTCTTCAGATTACTGAATTTTCTGCAGAGTTTACACAATGTTCAGTTATTTGATAAATTTACGGATATTTCCTGTGACATTTACAGACTTTTTTATTACATTTTACAGTTTAAAGCTGTTAATTGGACAAAAAAGTTCAGTAAATGTGACAGGAAATATCCGTAAATTTATCAGATAACTGAACATTTTGTAAACTCTGCAGAAAATTCGGTAATCATTACAGAAAATCTATGCTGTCCCTATTTTAACTGTATATTCTGTAAACCTTATCAGAATTTTTTTCTATAATAAAGTGGCAGGATTCAAATCCGGTATGCGGAATTTTCCGGATTCATGAGGGTTTTGGTAGGTCGGAATTAATTACGCCGAATCCCGAATGTAATGATTAGAAGAAATGTCTGGTCTTATCCATGTTAATCATTCGCATCTTTATTTTCGGTTGTGTTTGGTAAGGTTTTTTCAGATTATGTCTTTAAGAATTCTTCAATTTGAATTGCAGGGAAAATCTATGAAAAAGATAATAGAATTGTGTGATGTTTATCATAAAAAATTCATGAATCCTGAACATTCCACAAAACAGATTAAAAATCCTGCCACTTCCTATTAACTTTCCATGTTTTGAATCTTTTTTTATTTACTGGGATGACGAATAAATAAAAAAAACATACCTGAATATCATTAAAATGACCGAAGTTATGAAAGTTTAAGAAAAAAGGACCAACATTTTTAACTTTGAATATCTCCTAAGTTTCTTGATTTTTTCAAAAATTATTTTAATCTGTTTCTGTCAACAAAATTACTAAAAATAGCTAAAATTCTTCAAATGATTTGAAATGGAATTACTCCATTGTGAAATACTTTATTTTTAATTTTTGAAAGTTTTGCCGATATACCCTTAAAATACATAAAATAACGATAAAAAATAATAATTTTTTTTCAAAGTGTAAAAGTGTAGAAAAATGGAAAAAAACAACTTAAAAGTTAAACTTCCTCAATATTTTTGTAGCGTTATTGCAATCAAGGTATTATGATTTTTAATTAAATTAAAATTCAATTAGTTGATATGAAATTCGAGTCCCCTTTCAGATATTTCAAAGCCGAAATACCAAAACTGTCAGTCCCGAGGTTTTCTCACTCAAAATAGACATTTTAAAAATATTGGGCAATATCGCTATTTTGAATGATTGATAGCAATATTTTATCTATTATTAACATTGTTATTTTTAAAGTAATATCTCGGGATCAACATGAAATTCACTGTGTGACTTGTTCAAGAAATCATTTAAATATACCCAGTAAATCCAGGATTTTCTCTTTTTCTTCGTAATAATAGGTATTCATTCGCGAAAATGTATAGAAAACTTCCAAAATGTCGACTTCCAAAGAGAAAACTTTCATATTTTGCCTTAGAAAATTAAAAATCGTTTGAATTTAAAAAACGAATCAAATTGAATCCTTTTAGATAAGCTTTTATTCAAAAAGTGAAATCTTTCTTGAGTACAATTGAAAATTAAAGACATGTAAAAACATTTGACAAAGCACATATAGGTCTAGCTCTTGTTTTTCTGTGGCTCATAATATAATGTGTCTTATTCACAAATTATAATGTAAAACATTAATTCTTCTCCTTAAACAATATTAAAAGTAGGTCGCAATCGACTTCAATGAATTAAAATAGAATAATCCTGAAGGAAAACTATTTGAATTTCAAAAATCGAATATAGTCTTCACCTATTTTTTTTACTCAGATACAGAAGAACAGAATCGTCGTAGTTAACTATTAAATTGAAAAAATATATACTACGCCGATGAAACTTTTCACAGCTCACATAAATCGTACTAGAATTTCCATCAAAAAGAGATGAATTGCAAATGTTTCCTGGAGGATTACTCGTAATAAAGTTAAAATATCCGGCGGAAGGTCATAAAATAGAGGCAAAAATTAAATGCACAGCGACGACAGGACGTGTTCTTGCCACCACCATTTTCCTCTCGATTTAATCTAAGATGGCGTCACCAGTAAACCCTCGGTAATATTATACCATAGAGTGGGACTGAGAATCACCCTTCTTCAATTATGCGACACTGGGGTTGCGCCCCTCAGTTGAACGGTTGGTTACCACAAGTCTATTCGTTTTTTCGCTATCTTCTTTATAGGGGAGATCGCGGTTGCATATGAATGTTATGGTCGATTTTGGGGTCGCTTCAATTCGTGGAGTCTTCCAAAGAGGCAAGGACAGAAAACATAAATATTTAAAAACATCTTTCTCTCCTGCCATCAAATGGATTTCCTTCCGGGCTCTCACAATATGCTATTTTCATTCTTTGATTTAAATTTACTATGCATCATCAAGTTGTATAAAATATTTTTTATCGACAGGGTCATCTTAAAGAAAACCAAGAGACTTCTCAAATATTTGTGATTAAATTTAGTTGCAAGATTCTGTAGGAAAATAGGTGCTGATTTTTCTAAAATGGTTTATAATGCAATTAGTAATATAAACCTTTTGGTATCACTTCACTCGCAAGTTTGAGCGCGCCTACGTTGCGGGGGGTTTCGTCCTCGTGCTTCGCCCTCGGAAGCACCTGACACTGTGAAAATCTGCATTTTTCGAGAATTTTAAATTCTCTTCTATTTCAAATTAAAAAGGAAATTAAATAAATGAAGGAATAAGAAACAGCTATGTTTCTTAATAAAAAATGCTCCAAGGCCTATATAGACCTATTTGTAATCAACATTTTTTATTATTAATACTTTTCCTTACCTTGGACACTCATAATGATAAATGACAGTTTTATTTTTTAATACTATTTTTTACGTTTAAAACAGAAACTGAAGGGTTGTAGTAGAGAACTAGAAAACCTACATTTTTTTGAAATGAGCACAGTAAAACGCCGATCCTCGAAAGTACACCAAAATAGAATAATCGATGTTCTTTAAAGTTGCTTAACTTTTATTTCCTCCAATTTACCATTAAGTATTAGTGTCTTGAAATAAAAATTGTACTTAGAAAGAAATAATTTCCAAATCTTGGGCCAGTCTAAATTGACATGGCATTCAAATCACCAAAGCCGGATGTAAAAACTAAGTCGTCACCGTCTGCATCGAAATTGATACCTAGATGTTCGAAGACATTTCCTCTAGATTTTCTGCATTCAACGAAGTGAAGTTAGCTGGAGGTTAAAGTGAAAAAACATAATTATATACGTAGACGGTCACGACTTTTTCTATTATACACCCTGGCTTTGGTTTCAATTACGACAAATGACGACCATTGACTATAACCTATAAAGATATGCAAGTTGCATTACGAGAAGTCATATTCTAAGTGACTATATGTACGCACTATTAAATGAAAGAAAGTTAAAAATTAGTGAGTTAAATGTTATTTTAAATAGTTTCCTTATCAACAATTATTTAGTCTATTATCGCTAAGGGAATAATTGCTTTCACAGGTGTTCAGATGGGTGAAAGCGCGGTTTAGCATTCCAAAATTATCCAAATGAACAAAAATTCAGTCTCAAAATTTTTATTTCCCCTAGATACCCAGATGCGCAACTACGTTAATAGGAATAAATATGAGACTGAAAATTTTCATTGTGAGACCAATGAAATTTGAGCTAAAACAAATTTAACGTCGGCGTTTTTCTGTGAGTTTATTGCAAACAAATTCATAAAAATCAGATACACAATATAGTAAAACAATTTTTTCAAAATATCATTTTTCAAAACAATAAGTTTTTTTGAATTATCAAAAATTAAAGTTAAAATTTAGTTACAATCTTAACGTAGTAATAATTTTTCTTGACAAGTTCTATTATTTTTTTCCGCAATTTATAATTTTAACTTTTAGAAAAATGTGAAAACCCTTTTTTTAATCGCTATCCGCAGTCAAACCTGATGAAATTTTAGGTTAGTGACACTTTGAATTTGTCAAAATACACATAACTTTCCTCGAACACGCGTGTTTGATTTGACGAAACTATTTTGAGTTTAATTCAACAGAACTTTTGCTCGTAAGTGGAAATTGGTGTTATTTTAAATAGAGATTTCGACTTTATGGATTTTTTATACGCTCTTTTAAATTTTTTTCATTTTGTTGGCTATCTAGATCAGCACTGTCGCCCCTGAACTATACATCGCCTACAAAAATGATTTGCAGCAAATTTGTAGACATTTTTAAGATAAAGAATTTTTCTTCTTCACATTTATTTTAAAAAGAATGATTTTTGATGCATGAAATCAGAGACGGTGGTCTTCCTTTATGGGCTTTAAACAATTGTGAAGTTTTAACAAGTTAATCATTACTTTCACTGTAATAACGCGATCTTTAATTTTGATTTTCTCGACAGGGCAGATTTTTTTATTAAACATGTTTAATTCTAATTCAGCATCTTTATATCTTATAAGCAAGCTATTATTTATTTTTGTTTTTTTAAACCAAAAACTTGATTTTGAATCTTTATCCAAAAAGAATTCTGAAAACCCAGGAAATTTTAATTTCAAATTTTTCGTTAAATTTTATCGGAATTGTCTAATTTTTTTATCACACATTAGTCCGACACTTAATATCTCTGAAGCATGCTTTTATTTATTTTTTAACTGCTAATTGTATTTTTTATCGTAATCTGGAGTAATATATAATGAAATGTTATCAGGGTAAATAATTTGTAGAAAACGACAATCAATCTAGAAATTCCAGAAGATATGCGTATCCGGAAGGCCTCGAAATTCGGGCAATGACAGCAGAATAAAACTGAGTGTATAGATATAGATTCTCACACTCAGGCACAGTAGCAGGGTTCGCAACCCCGCTGAGACATTCGTTCAAGCCTGCCGACACCCTCTTACTGTCCAACAGATATATATGACAGCACCCCTCCTGACTTTTCCCTTTCTGAGGCAGCCCCTTTCATCCCTCGTTCGGCTCGTTTCCCCACCTCGTGCCACCTTTAGTAATACCGGTCAGAGCTTCTCACTTTGACAAGGGCTGAAGCTAAACGATCGCTTATATCAAGATTACACGCAGCCCACCAAAGCTAGGTGTAGATCAGCCGAATCAACCTACCGAACGATACTTAAGGTGTCGTTTATGTGGACTCTACCAACACCAAAATCTCACGAAGAACGTGCCAGATTTTTTTTCCAGGAAACAAGTTGTTCGGTTCTATATATGACTCTTTGATTGTAAAGAGAATTTTTATGCTATATCAGGGTTGCTACAAAGACTCTGAAATCCTGGAAACGTTTAGAAATTTTGATAATGTGTCTAGATTTTTGATTTGATAACTATTTTAAAGTCTCAATAATTTTTTAAAAGTAAAATTTAAATGCAGAAAAACAATATTTTACACAACACATGTCTGAATAGGGCCATTTTGCATGTCTGTGGAAAGCACCTGAAGTTCCCCTTTTTAGCTCATAAGTATTATGTAATAGCCATTATATTATTTATATATATATATATATATATATATATATATATATATATATATATATATATATAT